>PVLA01004642.1:0-169881 GCA_004027455.1 Hydrochoerus hydrochaeris | reverse complement strand
GGGGAAGATGGCAATCAAAACAAAGGTCACAAGGGAATAACACAACGGTTTTCCAGTACTGGAAAGAACAAATTATCAAACAAGAATTCTACGTCCATTGCCAGAAGCTGCAGAACAAGGATACAACACCAGTTTGGCTCCCTGTAGCGTCACAGATAGAAGTCTGTATTAGAAAAGTGAAAAAGCTGGAGATACACAAACGCAAAGGCAATGGCAGAGACTGAAGCTTCACCGCGTTAGCGCACTTGTTTCCTTTTTGTCCAGGCTCCAAGCATGTAAATTGGTGCCACCCACATCCGGGGTGGGGCTCCCCCACTCCATTTGCTGGCATTCATGTCAATCACCCACAGACACAGACAAGGCTGTGCTTTCCTAGACTGTGTTCCTTAATCTATTTAAGTGGATGTATTTTGAGTACCAGATTCACAAGAATCATTAGTGGAATCTTCTCCTGCCCGAGCCTTTGGGTCTTGCTTGTTCCACAACATCATGAATCTTAACCTTGTCCTTATTTCTGCTAAACAGTCATTTTGCATTGTTCTTTAGGAACAGGCAGTGTTCTAGTGCTGCGCGGTGACACATTTCTCAACACATATTGCAAAATATTCAACACATATATTATAAAATTAGTATTTGTTTCCATAACTAAGTGATTTGGGCACTGTTCTCTCCTAGTACATAAGGGAATGTACATAAAGCCTGAAAAGAGATCTAATCATTCTGCTGTGACAGTAGCAACAAAAAGATGAATAGTAAGTTTGTAGATGAAGATGCTCAGAAATACATTTCTGTTAGTATCTTCTTTTTAGCTTTTATTTTACTGGACTATGTTTGCAGTACATAATAATCACATTCATCCTAGGGGTTGGTATGTGCCTAACACAGCTTGATACCCTTCCCTTCCCTTCCCTAGCCCTTCCATTCTTCTCATGGTTCCCCTCCCTTTTACAAAAAAATAAAAATAATAAACAATAATTAGAATAATCAATCTTCAGGTTTCCCAGTATTTATCTTTCCTTTTGCTCTTTAAATTGCTCTTGCTTCTTAAATAGTATAACAAGTGTTTTGCTAACAATGGATAAATTCATCGCTGAAATAAAACTTTAAAATTTAACTTTTGAGGAAAAGATGTATTTTAGTATTTTGTAGTTCACATTTTTATTATACAGTTTTTAAGCTACCATTCTATCACCATTTCCTATGACAATCTAGTACAGGAGACTATTGTCCTGGTTTTCCTGAAATTGTAGAGACTTTTTGAATTTCAAGTCAAAAGAATTTATACTGTTTTATTCTAAGTGTTTTTTCTTTCTCCAGAAACATTTCTTTTGGAAGATTCCCTAAAAAAAAATTAAAAGGCTTCAGGAATTGTAAAATTAAATTTTTATACTTTAGAAATAATTGGTCGGTTAAGTGTTAGGGAAAAAACTTAGTAATATAGTACTTAGCTCTTTGTTTTAAATGGAAGCCAAATCAGTGGATAAAGAATTTACTGATACTGGAAATAAAACAAGGATCTTAACAAAATAAATCATCTAATGTTTTTTCTTGAACATCAAGCTCACTAAAGAGCCAGTTCAAGGTTGAGTTTTGTTTCTGTCGCCATCTACTCATCCTTGGGAAAATTCACAGCCCTGTGAGGTTGTATTTGCCCCAGGACAATTCATTAATGAAATCCAACATTAGCAAGAGCTACAAGAGCCTCTCCTAGAACTCACCACCAAAGTGGCCACTGAACTACAGGCCTTCCTGTGTGCCTGGAAGGGTCTCACTTTTGTTCTGGGCCCACAACTTTCCTGGTGATGGATCTCAAGGCAGTCCAGCAGAGGAAGACTACTTAGCGAATCATAAATGTTCATAATGCATTGAGGAAAAGAACTGTAGCTGTAGAATTTCTTGCAAAGCCTGAAGAAATCTAACCTTGCTGGCATGGAACAAGCCTCTGAATTGTGCCCTGGGAACACATGGGGATTTGCATTCATGTAAACACCTTCATTTTTTTTTTGTTAACCGGACTGATTTAACTGCTAATTAAAACTAGTCAGTAAGCACAGTGCAAAATTAATTAAACCACTTAGTGAAGATATGCAAATTAGGCAAAACAATGCATTGGACACTATCAAAGAAAGTGCAATTTCTATTTGTCATCAGGCAAAATAGTTCTTAGGGTAACCGTCTTCCTTAAGGAGAGATGTTAAGGAATCAAAATCATCCTGTTGATTGTACAATGTTTTATTAAGCAAATGTGCTAAATAACAGCCTATCTTTTAAATGCAAGAAAAACTGGCACCTTGTAGTGTTTAATAATAACAAAGAAACCTTTGGCAGTGGGTATTTATAATAACATTTATCATTTTTCATATTTCATAAAGGTAAAGAAAATTTTAAACCATGTGATACAGGACAATTGCCTGTCTCACCTAAAAAAAAAAAAAAAGTTAACTAACCTCTTTCTATCTTCAATGTTCCTGTTCCAGACAGGCTTTTTTTTTTTTTTTAAATCTAATAATAGTCTTCTGTTCAAGAGGTGACCACTCTCTTTGTCAATAAATACATCATTTAGACACTGTCAGTATTCTTTGTTTTCTTAACTTTTTTATTTTTTTTTAACTGACCTTGGAGTATGTTTTCCTTTGAGTAGCTTCCCGCAAAGTATAGGGGATGTAAGTCAAGGAGAAAATCAATGCTTTGTCAAGGCTTCAAAACAAGAAGAGGGAAAATTTCTGCTTGTTTTTTCCCTCTATGAATGCTGGTGATGCATCTGCAGACATGTCAGATGAAGCATGGCCTGCCTCCTTCCGTCACTGCCCAGGAAGTAATCACACCTCAGTGGCTGGAGCGTAGCTATGGAGTGGACACTGGTAGTGTGCAGAATTAAAATAGTCACATAGCAGTTGAGCTGTGAAACTGACACATATCACCCAACGTTCTTCAAAACATGTATGTACAGATTCCATTGTCACACAGGCTTGCAGCAGATTGCTAAGAAAACTTAGGTTACAGAAGTCACCAGGATTAACTGATTCTTTAACTTTCAAGTACATTTTATTTTAAGCGGCGCTACTGACCGAATTATGAATCCCAGATTCTGTGTTTGGTCTCCAGCATCTTAGACTGCAATCTTATTTAGAGATAAGGTCTTCAAAGAGGTGATAGAATTAAAAGAGATGATTGGGCTGGGCACTTTGTCTGATTTTATAAGGAGAGGACACCAGGACACAGACACAGAGGGAGGACCATGTGAGGACAGGGAGAAGGCTGCCATCTGCAAGCCCAGGAGGGAGGCCTCCAGAGAAACCAGCTCTGCTGACACTTTGAGCCCAGACTTCTAGCCTCCAGAGCTGCGCAAACATAAATCTATGTTATTCAAGCCACCCAGCCTTTGGTAATTATTATGGTAGTCTTACCAAATTAATATAGACAGTTATTATAATAATGGAAAACAAATTTTTTTCAAGTTTAGAAAATTTGCTCATAATATATGATATTGATCTTAGTTTTAGGAAAAGCTGATGATGTTCTGGGCATTAATTTCTGATATAAGAAGTGTTTTAAGTCATTTAATGATAGTAGGTATGTGAAGTGATCATTTCTCAAGCAAACAGTGAAATTCATGAGGTAAATATTTTCTCTGGCAAAACAATTTCTCAGTACATTGTGAGTTTACTGAGCCAGTGGAACTCTTTCTAAGCTACTTGGCATGATTTAGCCAAATAAGAGTTTGGAGCTGCAAAATTTCTTTGAGTAAAACCTCCATAGAATATTGTGAAATTGCAGAGGTCTGTAGGCTCTAAGACTTTCATCACAGTGATCCAGAGATAAAGAATAAAAACTATTGTTATTTCAACAGAAATTTTGTTTCTTTATTGCCCTGTTGTTCCCTTTGTCTCCAGTCCTTTCTTATTTGGCATGTGAAATAAGATGCCAAATAATTTCACAATTCCATCCAAAGTATAAGTGTTTAAAAGTAACTGCACAGTGGATATACAACGTTTACTGTTTCCCCATCCTTCAAAGATAATTTCACATTTTCACTCCTCAGTTTCTATGAGGTACAATTATACCATAAATTCACCTGGTGATGCTGAAAAAGTAACAGCCCTACTATTCTTATGTCTACAGACAGCAGAGGAAAGGCAATGCAATGCGTATTCAGAATATAAATATCTCTGAGTGAGATAAATATTTTCCACACCTATACCATGTCCACATAAACAGTATGACTGAAAAATACAGTCAATGTTGAAATTATTTTTTAAAATACTATTATGGTAAAAGACACAGTGCCATTAACTCCCCTCAAAACTCTCCCCTCACTTCAAAGGCATTCCCTGTGTTTATCTGCCACCTTCCGAAACAGTTCTGGAAGTCATCTTTCAGGAATGTGTTTAGTTGCACGGTCCTGGCTGCCTCACAGTCCTGAGTCAATTTGAAATGTTTATCTTCCATGGCCGTTTTGATTCTGGGAAGAGCCAGAAGTTGCATGGTATCAGCTTATGTGAATAAATGGACAAGGACAGTAGTGTTTTTACAGGCCTGCCTTTCCGTGGGTGGCTCTGAGCTGCTGCATTCACTGTTTTGAGGGTCGCACCTCATCAAGACACTCAAGAAAGAGGGCGTCTAGAACTGCTGCAGCAAGTGGCAAGAGCAGGGGGACAAGTGTGTTTGAAGCAAAAGAGGCATTTGGAGGAAAATTAATGGCAAGATGTGTTTAACTGTAATACATTTTTAAAATTTAGTCATTCACTTTATATTTGACCATATGTGTGTATGTGTGCATGCACGCGTGTGCACACGAATACACAGAAACTAACTTCAAAGATTTCAGGTGACTTATTACAGTTCTTATAATCAAAAGAATTTTTTTTAAAAAAGGATGATGATGATGATGGCTGGAAAAGTTCCAAGTCCTAACAAGTTGGAAAACTTCTGAAGCACACATGTACAGAGAAGTAGTTCAGTAACATTAGTCATGGTTTATTTTGAGCTAAAATAATAGGTTTATGGGATCACTTTGAAAAAGGGTAGATTTTGAAGCTGATTTTTAAAGTACTATATAATTATGTTTACATGTGTGATTTTTCACCAGACAAGTATGGATTATGATCATAGATGTTCAAGGCTGCCACCTCTATTGAAAATGAGCATTATTTGTGAAAAGGATTGATTTTGAACTGATGAGTCACCGAATAAAAACTTAGGAAGGGTAAAACCAGGGTTCTAAACCACTCAGGACACAGTCAAATGAGTTTAAACCCCCCCCAAAAAACTGATTTATATTTCATGTGTTGCCTTTTTTGTTTTACTCTGATGGCGGAATTTTGAGAATGAGTCGATTTTTTAGTAAGCTTCTGTGGACATAAACAAACTACTCACTCCCACTTCCTCACTGTGGAGCTCCTGCCATCATGACACAGGATTCAAAAGCCTCTTTCTTATTATGGGGAAGAGCAGGACAGTAGTTTATAAACGGCTAATGTTCAGTTGGTTTCTTAGCCACAAGGCTTTATGGAGGTCCTTCTGCAACCACAGATACAAAGGCGTGTGTGTGTGTGTGTGTGTGTGTGTGTGTGTGTGTGTGACAAAGCTGGACACACCTTCCAGAGAGAAACTACCTTGTCCTTTTTATTATGCACTTAACACACGACCCTACCAAACATACAGTTTAGAAATGTACAATTTCAGAAAGCCTTTATGTCTCCCACACTGATTGAAACCTATGGCTTTATCCAGTTTTTGAACCCTATGAATTCGAAATTTAAAAAGTGAATGGCTTCATCTGAATTGTGGAGGGAAAAATACAGGCTAAGAAGCCCAATTTGTCATACCAGAAAAGGAAAAAAAAAAAAGTTAAATGCCATCTCTGGGCTTCCAGACACACTGAAAAGTGGTCTGAGACTAAAAAATCAGGGAGGCTCTGTGAGTTATTTCTTGTAAATACATTCATTTACTTCCTTTGAAAAATGTTTCATTCAACTTTTGGCTACTTGGAATAAATATTAAGATTATTTTTTTCTGGTGAAAAACTTAATTTTGCATATTGCATACAATTTAGGGACAATATTTAGAGGAATTCTATAAACAGAGTAATTATAACGGGTCTGCAACAACAAATCTGAAATTTTCAAATCTAAAAGTCCATTTGTAAACCCAGTGTCTTCACTGAGGAAGATGAATAGTTTTGAGCTGCACTGACATGACACCATTTATGTTCCTGTATTAGCCCAATGATTGATACTCATTTGTTTTACTACAAAAAAATTGTTACCATGTTTTATGATGAATTATCCACTAAATTGTGAATGTCAGTAAAATATCTACTGTAATAATCTCAGCTTTTCTGAGAGCAATAGTTTTCTACTATGGTTTCCTGAATCTACTCATGTCCCCAGTGCAAATGTCCACTAATTCAGTCACCTTAAATTTTTTTTGGAGGGGGACTAGAGGTTGGACTCAGGGCCTTCGTATTGAGCTAAATTACCAGTCCCTTTTTTATTTTATGACAATCTCTCACTAACTCACTAACCTGCCCAGAGTGGCCTTGCATTTGAAATCCTCCTGCCTCAGCCTCTCAAATTGCTGAGATTACAAAAATACTCCACCATATCAGACTTACTGTTTTAAAAAACCAAAATGAGTCTCCTCACTTTTCCTCTCAACTCTCAAGACATTCAGTTTTCCCCCCTTCCCTGCTCCACACCACAGCTTCATGGCTCAGGGAGCCTCTGCCTCACTGTCCTCAACCAGTCTGGCTTCCAGGCCTTTGCAAGGGAGGGGCCTCCTTTAGATGCCCACATGACCTCCTGATTCCTGTCACTGGCTCCCCACTGAAATTTCATCTCCGTGGACTGGCCTTCCTTACACATCCTGAAACAACCTCACCTATTCCCTGTCCACCCTCAATTCTCTGCATTCTGATTTATTTTTTGTTTTCATTTGTCATTACCTATCACCATTCCTAAGTCAAAATGAATTCCTTCCTCAAACACTGTCATGTTATTAGGATTGTTACCAAATCCAGTGAAATCAAAATTAAACAATCCTCGGCTCTCTTGTATTGACCTAGGAATAAAATCAATCTTATTGAAAAAAATAAGATTATATTTACTTGGGGCTAATTAGGATTGCAATCCAGGAAGACAAGAGTATTGAAAGTGTACTCCCAGACTTTACAAAATGGTGGCTATAATTTATTGCTTAAAACCACAAAGGGAGGGATAGATATTATATTATTTCTTAGTCAGAAATGATGACTGGTGCTGCTTTGGGAAAAAGAAATCGGGTGAGGTCTCTGTCTCTGGGTAGTTCAGGGGAGGCATCTGTGTTACAGAGGGTCAGCAGAGGTGAGCATATGACAAAGGTCCGCACGCATTGCTGCTGGTCTCTCTGCTTTCCAGTTCGAGGGTTCAGCTGAAGAGGCAGGTGTCTGACATCTGATTAGCAGTGGCCTCCCGAATCCATTTTATAAGCTCTGAACCACAGTATCCCATTTTTTTCCCTAAAAATTATTTAATTCGAAAGCATCATTCTTCAATTAGATCTGAAGAGCAAAAATGAAAATAAAAAACTACCAAAGTTACAAAAAGTACCACCGAGTTTGCTTTATTATTTGTGTTTGTTTTGTGAAGTGTCTTATGAATACTCTTTAAAAAGTTGGTATTAGACAGGTACCGTCTCCTAAATATTTTAACAAGTCATCTTTTCTTGCAAATCTACAAAGTTTTAATGATGTGCTATTTTCCTTAGAAAACACCTTTGTCAGTAGGATCATCTGATTCTAGTACTGAGGTTTCAGAATCTAAAATTCAAGAGCTACGGGCAGCCTGTCTCCCAGAAACTTCTGTTTTATGACCGCTGATAGAATCCTTGGCGATGTAAACCGTAAAGCAATAGCAAGAGCCTATCCCTAAGGAAACTCAGAAAGACTCTGAACTAGCTGGAACTTCCTGCTGACTCATTTAAAAGATGTTTTTTTCCATTATAGAATAAGTCAGATGGGGGAACATGGCTAAGAAAATAAATAATGTGTGAGTGACAATCACAGGCATAGGTGACTCATCTTTTCCACTGATGAGTGTAAATGACTGTAAGCCGAGTCCTAGCATGTGTGCACAGGTCAGTAAAAACCCCCAGGATGGTTACTTTGCTCCTCTACTCTTAAGGATCTCTGAATTCTTTGCCAAGAAGACGGTGGGGTGCTTTTCTGTGACTCTCTTCAAAGTAAAACTGGGGGTAAAAAAAACCAGGTGACGTGACTTGGCTGGGAGTTCACACAGACGAGAGAAGTAATACAGTGCAGGTACTAGTTGCTAGTGAACTCAGCCATTGTTAAAAGCATAGGGGCACAGTTCAGAAATACTGTTCTGTATCTCAGTTCTCTAGTGAATTTCACGGGTGAAAGTTGTGTCAATCTTCCTAAAGCAACTGTGCTTTAAATATAAAGTAAGACATATAATTATGGGGATAGTCCTGAGGCTTAAGCCCAGAGAGTTTAAGAGAAAACAAAATAAATCCAGACAAGCACAGAAGCAAATCGTAGCCATCCTCCTCCCAACTTCCAGTTCAAGAGCAGGAGCCATAACTGTGCCTCATTAGCATAACCAGGCTCTGGATCATGCTGTGCCCATAACTTAGGTATAGTAGAGATAGAGAAATGTGTATAAGTAAGAAAGAAGCTGGAGAACAGGTTGAAGGAATTCACCATATGTCATTAAAGTACCTGAAGAGGTTTTTCAGATGTATCTTGTGGATGAACATCTACATCTGGGATTTTTGGTCTTAAGAAGATTAACAAAGATGAGGATGTGGAAAAGGTTCACCAGAGCTGCCTCTGTGTCTCAGAAAGTACTTAGTATTACTCAAAAATCTGAAAGAAAAATGTTCTAAATTTTGGCATGGAGGAAGATGGAATGCATTACGTTCTCCCTGTTTAAATTCTGAAATTCCCAGCAAAACATCATTTTAAAAGTAAAACCAAATTTCCATGAAATGACACCTGTGAGCAAATAATAAAAGCACAATAAAAAACCAGAGTATATTCACAGTCCATCTTACTGTGGAAAGAAGGGTTATTATTAAGGAGAAAGAAACCCTTTCGCATTGTTGTGGGAATGCAAACGAATACAACCATAGCAATCTGTATGGAGATTCCTCAAAAACCTAAAAACAGAAAGACCATTCTGCCCAGCTGCTCCTCTTCTGAGTATCTTCCCCAGAGAGTGAAAGATACCACATTACAGTGATATAAGTATATCTGAGTTTATAGAAGCACAGCTTATAATAGCTAAAACTTACAAGTGGCTTCTAAATCCTTGAACAGATGAATGGATGAGGAAAATGTGGCATAAAGAAGAATAAACTTCAGTTCTTTGTAAGAATGTAGATGAACCTTCAGAACTTACTGTTAAGTGAAATAAATCAGACATACAAGCTTCAGCTTAGCAGGGTTTCTCTTATATGGAAAACTCAAAGTATAAATTAATTGAAGAGAAAAATCAATGATAGATAACAGGAAATACAGAGCTAGACCTTCTACAGATGTGAAGGAGACCTAGAGATGGATGAGAGATGCAGAGAGGGGAGTAGACGGGAAGGAAAAAGAACTAAGATGTCACACATTCATGCACCAACTTCTCACAATGAATGTATTCGTTGTGTACTACCAATATGTCCCAATAAAAATTGAAAAATAAATCACCATTTCCATAACTGATGAGCCTATCATTCTGTCAAATGTGGTACAGAATGAAAAAAAAAACAACTTACATTCCAACTTTGTTGATATTACATGGTTTACTTCTATTCATAAACAAACAGCACATAACTCAATTTTTAATGAGGGATTTTACACAAAAGTATAAAGAGATTGCTATTACTGTTCTTTCACAAATTCAACTACTCTTTCAAAAATCTAGAATTTTTTGTTTTAAAAATGTATACTCTTGCTGCGCAAAAACTTTTTAGTGAGATGAGATCCCAATTGTTTTTTTGTAATGTTTTGCTTGAGATTGGGGTTTTATTCATAAGGTTTTTGCCTACACCTCTGTTGTCAAGAGTCCTGACTATTCTCTCTCCCAGCAGACTTAGTGTTTCTGTTTCAATATTTAGATCCTTGAGCCATTTTGATTTTAGTTCAGTGCATAGTGAGAGACATGGGTCTAGTTTTAGTCTTCAGCATATGGAAAACTAGTTTTTCCAGCACCATTTATGAAAGAGGCTGTCTTTCCAACCCATTGGGACCCATTGTCAAAGATAAGGTGGTTGACTATATCTGGTAAATAGCTGCATCTTCTAATCTGCCCCATTGACCCTTAGATCTTTTTGTTTGTTTGTTTGGTTGGTTGGTTGATTGGTTTTTGCCATGCCATGCTGTTTTTATCACAGTGGCTCTGTAGTATAATTTTAAGTCAAGGATTATGATGCCCTCCGCTTTGCCTTCATTGCCCAGAATTGTTTTTGATGTTCCAGCTTTCTTACGGTTCCAAATGAAATTTAGGCATGTTTATTCTAGTTCTGTGAAGTGTGCAAATGGCATTTGATTCAGATTGCTTTAAATTTGTATGAAATGTTGGGAGTATGGCCATTTTCACTATGATTTTTCTTCCTACTCAAAAGTAAAGAATGTCTTTCCATTTTCTGATATCCTCTTCAATGTCCTTTTTCAGAGTTTTCAACATAAAGACCACTTACTTCCTTTGTTAAATTGATTCCTAAATATTTGAAGAGACAACTCACAGAATGGAAAAATTATTTTTCCACTTGTTCTTCAGAAAAAAACTATCTAGAATATATAAGGAACTAAAAAAAAATAAGACTTTCCCAATTTAAAGACTCAGTCCAAAAATGACCATTTGGATTGAATACACACTTTGTACATGAAGAAGTACAACTGTTAAATAAATACATGAAAAAATGCTCAGCATCTCTGGCGATTCAAGACATGCAAATTGAAACAGCACTGAGGTTCCATCTCATTCCAGAAAGAATGGCTATTATCAAATAAACAACTAATAAAAATGCTGGAGGGGCTGTGGGGATAAAGGAAACCTTCTCTACTATTGGTGAGAGTGTAGACTGGTGCAACCACTGTGGAAATCAGTGTGGAGATTTCTCAAAAAATCTTGTGCTACAGATCTCATTTGACCCAGCTAGTCCCCTTCTTGGTATGTTCATGAAAGAATTAAAAGCATCATACCACAATGATAGCTGGACACATGTTTATAGCATCATAGTTTGTAATAGCTAAACCTTGGAAACAGCCCAAATGCCAATCAGCTGATGAATGCTTATAGAAGATAGTATTTCTTTTTTTTTAACACAGTGGAGTACTACTCAGCCATAAAGAGGGATAAACTCCAGATGTTTCTGTGAATGTACCTTGAGAACACACTCTTAGGTGAAATAAGTTGAACACATTCATAACTATAGCATTATCTCTCTGGTGTGAGAAACTGAATGTGTAAATGAGGACCAAAATGTATAATAGATATTGTGAAATAGCAAGAAATAGTTCAAATGGGATAGGGAACTAGAGAAGAGGATGAGGAAAGGAAGATAAGTGAGAAAAGAAGGGTAAAATGAAAATAAAGCTCTTGTAAAGAAGGGAAGGAAGGAAGGTTGAAGCAGGGGAGAGGAATAAAGAGAAATCAAAATATGTCATGTACAGGTACAAATTCCTTATGATGAATGTGATCCTTGTGTATCTCTAAGTTGTACCAATAAACTTAATAAAAATTCTTTATTCAAATTTATATATAATTTGCTGCATGTTCCTTAAAGTCGAAATATGGTTTGCTATTGTTCATGCAATTTATTGAATATTTATCCCTCTGTCTTTGATGTCCAGCTCAAAAAACACAATTTTCTTAAAATCTACCTAGCGTTTCCTAACTGAACACAATCGTGTTAGACCACGTACCACCAACAGCCATTTGTAGATGTGAAACTCATTTTTCTGGATCTCCTTTGGATTATTCTGCACACGATCTGGGAGACCATATTTGAAAGCACATCTCCTTGCAGTGCGGGTCGGGACTCAAAAGTGAACAACAGATTCAGGCAGCTGCACATCCTTAAGTGACAATTGATTTTTTATATCTTGTTAAAAGTTGTTCTAAACTGAATTATGAATTAGCTAATTAAGAATAGATGATTAAACACTGGTAAAATTGAATTGTGAAGAGCGGTGAGGTTCAAAGAAAAAGGAACAATTGATTAGACTATCATTGTATAATTAAGCTGAAGTTTATTTCAACTTTTATTATAATCATAGTTAAGTGTCAATTTTAACTATTATTCACTGTGCTTTCATTACACAGGTTGAACATACTTAATTCAATATCTGTCATGCTGAAAACTTAAAAACATTGAGATCATGAAACTTCACACTATAAAATTTGGAAAATTCTCTATAATAAAATTTGTCTTACATACAAAAGAATTTAAAATATTATATAAAATTACCTTTTATATAATGTAAATAAATTACCA
Organism: Hydrochoerus hydrochaeris; assembly: GCA_004027455.1. Lineage (NCBI taxonomy): Eukaryota > Metazoa > Chordata > Mammalia > Rodentia > Hydrochaeridae > Hydrochoerus > Hydrochoerus hydrochaeris. Next base: position 157,392 of record PVLA01004642.1, on the reverse strand, counting down.
CAAGATTAGCTTTTCTGTAGAAACATAAATTTCATGTGTAAACTTCAGTCCCACCTCAAGTAATTTTATTATATATATAATATGTAGATATTCTAAAATATAAAAAATATCTGAAATCTAAAATATTTCTTCTCAAGCATTTTGAATAAGGGGTATTAACTCTGTAGTAAAAGCATGTTAATAAGTAATAGTACCTAGCACTGATTAAACTGTGAAGAAATGAACATACATATATACTTCTTGTGAGATTATAGTATTTTGACAGATTATATTGTATTAACCATTAAATTAAAATATGCATTTTCCTTAATTCTTTAAATTCTGTTTTTATTGTTTACTTTAAAGAGTGACAGCATATGGCACAAAAACATTTTAAAGTATGTTCGTTATTCAGTGATAATAAAAACTGGAAACCACCTAAAGACGAATGCATGCTTTTTAATAAATTATGGTGTATCTATGGCATAAAATAATATGTAGTACCACAGAAAAACTGTAATATCTATATGCTTGTACTTCAAGATATCCCAGAGGAACTTGAATAAAGATAAAAACAACACCTCTAGAAGTTATAAGTTCAAAATAACAGCACTAAAATCATATTTATGCAGATGCATCGCAAGGATTATGATCCAAAAGAACTGTTAAGAAAATTTGTATATAGGGAACATTTTAAGAAGTTTTCACAGAAGCTGCACTGATTACAGTTTATAAATGTCATTGATTTCAATAACTACACTTTTGCTTAGGAAAACTACTCATTAAATCATTAATGCAAAAGATAATTATTTCATAATTACATCTATCTTTCTTCCTTTCCTTTGGATTTTCAAAAAATTCCTTTTAGAACATTTATAAGTGTAATAATAATAATGATTATTACTCACTGAGAAAAAGAATGTAAAAATATTTTTGAAAATTAAAATTTTAGTCAAAATAAAGAAATACACAATTTATCTTTTTCCAGTCTTAAATGCATAGAAGATTGAGAAATATATTAAACTATTTTCACTTGTTAGACATTATGTATTATACGAGGAAAAAAATATAAAAGAGAGACTTATGATTCCCAACATAGCTGCTTTGATACAGGTTACAGGTTGCAATACAAGATGCCAGCATCCTTGCCAAATTGAGGATAGGGAGAGATAGAATTTGAAAAATCAGTGTGATTTCCTGGAAAGGAAAATTTTGCATACATTGATCTCTGAAGGTGCTTCCCAGGGGAATTCTCTCAACTCTTGCTGCATAACAAACACAAAATAAATGTTTAAAAAATAGTAACTCTTATTTCCTTGGTCCTACTTCCTATTTCTAAGAATGGAGAAATGACTACAAGAAATGATAGGCTGAAAATTTTCTGGAATTCATAGAGAACTGGGAATATTTGGTGTTTTTATCAGCCAGTATGAAGAAACAAACACAGCAGGCACCATGTTCTTTTTCCTCACAGTTTTACATTTGGTTAATAAAGTTAAATTAGATCCAGACTAAAAACTATCCAAGAGCACACTAACAAATTTTAATAGAGAAATCTTAGAAAAATGTCAGATCTCCAACAATTTAACTTAACTTTATACAGGGGACACGATAAAATCAAGCTTTAAGCCTTATAAAATTCATAATATATAGCATCTATACAAAAGTTAAGTGGTATGCATGAAACAAGAATAGGTGACTCCATAGCATGAGAAAAATCAGTCTCTAGAAATAGGACTAGAAGTGATGGAGATGTAGGAACAAGACAAGGGTAATACTATAGCCAGTATAAACATGCACTATAAACAGAACAGTCATCATGGATACAAGTAGAAAATAGTTTTCAAATTTCATGTAGTACATTAAAAACTTGTTGTTTGAAACAAAAAATACACTAACTAGGATCAATAGCAGATTATACATTTCATAAGAAAAGCAATGAATTCATAGCGACTTCAAAAAGCAAAAGCAGATAAGGCATCATATGCCTATAATTCTAGGCAAGAAGGGCACAAGTTTAAATCCAGCCTGAACAATTTACTGTGACCCAATCTCAAAATAAAATGGAAAAAGCCTGAGGATATAACTGAGCGGTGACATGGTTGTGTAGAATGTGTGAAGTACTGAGTCCAATTGTGAGATGAAAGAAAAGGAAAAAGAGGAGGAGGAGGAGGAGGAGGAGGAGGAGGAGGAAGAGGTTAGCTAATTAACACATCAGTGGCTTGGGAGATGAGAGTATAATTTTTATGGTATTGTTACTGCAGTAGGAAGGAATGGAACAGGGAGAGAACAAAAATATTGAAGAAATACAGTTTTCCAAAATTTATGGAAACTACAAATGAATATGCCAACATAATTGAAAGAGCTCTGAAAAGTTACTTTCAGAAAACCTCACCAAGAAACAGCATAATCTAATTCTGAAACTAACAATAAAGAAAAAAGTTCCAGTTACCATAAAGAAACAAAGATCAGAAAAACAGAAGACTTTGTATCAGACAGTATGGACATGAGGGAAAATAAAACAAGGAAATGACTATTAATTGCTGATGGAAAAACCAAAATTGAAAACAATTGGTTACCCGAAAGTCTATACTCAGAGTAAATATCCTTAAAAATATTTGTAAAATAATTATACACATGAATAGTTAAGAAAATTATCAGAAGATATGTATTAAAATTAATGTTAAAAAGATTTCTACCTTGAGAACAACAGTACAGATGGAAATAGACCTAATAAAATGAATAACAGGAGCTGGGAATTTAGCTTAGCGGTAAATTTGGTACCAGGGATTGAATGCAGTCTTGAGTTCAATCCCTGGTATCAAAAAACAAACAAACAAAATGAATAACAATACATCAATGATAAATATTTGGTTGACAATATATTTCTTATATTTACTACTTTGAAATATAAATGAGTACTTAAAAGCAAAGACGTGTAGGTTTAAATTGTGTGAAAACAATACCTCAAAAAATATGAAAAAAGAGAAAAAAGTAGGCCTGTATTTCACTCTTATACAGTATGTGACATGTTGTAATATCATTTGAAAGTAGATTTTGGTACATTAAAGATGCACTGAATCTTAAATAGAATTGAAACCCTAGAGCAAACACTCATATATAACATCCATTGGTGTTTATCCAATAATGGGAGTAAAATGAATCACAAAATATTCAATTATTTGAAAACAAACTAATGAATATAAAGCAAGAAACAAGAGACAGGAACTTTTTTAAAAAATAGTAAACATTATATTAAACCTAATTCTATTAAGTTTTGAATTAAATATAAATGGGCAAAATATTTATACTAAAAGGCAGAGATAGTCTTTGCCAGACATAAACTTGTACAACCCAATTTTAAGAAGGCAACTCATTCCAAGTAAAATATAAATATTGGTTTAAAATGAAAATACACATATATCAGACAAAAGGTCAACAAAAATTGGTGTGGTTATTTTTTAATTTCAGTTATGTTCCAAGGAAATGACTAAGATTTTTTTTTTTAAAAAAAGACTTTTTAGAATGAAGCCTTCTCATCAGTTAGGAGAGCATTTTCTCAAGCATTTCAGTTAAATTTACCTGAATATCTCTCCTTTTTACAGTGGATCCTTCCATTTGAGCTCCGTTTATTTGGATTTATTCTATCATCAACCTACAGAACTTTCTATTTGTAATTTAGACATTTTAATTCTAACAGGGGTACATTTTACTCACCACACCAGAGCTTCACTATTATTTGTTATCTTACTAAAGTGGCCTGAAATAGGGTCTTCCTATTTGTCCAAATGCTGTACTTACTAGGAGATATCTGGTCTTAATTTCACTCAAGATATTATCTGGTCACAGCAATACATACAAACATATATCATATCCATGTAGCAAGATTTTCATTCAAGGTCACTAAGATCCAAGATTGTTATATAAACAATTGAGATATAAACAATTTCTTCTTTCGTTCTTATGGTTTTTTTCAATGCTAGAGATTAAAACCAGGGCCTTGCACACACACTAAGCACATATTTTACCACCAAACACCATCCCCAACCTGACTCCAGCAATTTTTCAAGTTGTATTTAAGAGACAGTGAAGGTGCTCAGATAAAGTCCCCTTTCACATGCACCTCCAGAGGTGCATTATTTAAATTTATTTTTAACTTCTAAAGAACAAAAAAATAAAGGAAGGAAGAAAGAAGAAAGAAAAAAGAAAAGGAAAACTAAAAGGCCCATCCTGCAGAGAAACAGATGCAGAAATAAAGTTATTGTCTCAAGTGCTGGGTGGTTTCTCACCAACAACAGAAGCATCAGTATGGCATCTTGCGGAACAGATACACATGTCATCACCACTAAGTAAAGTAATTACAGATTTGGCACCAGTAGAGGCTTTTTGTAAGCCAAAATGTGGTGGTTTAAGTGGCAAATGATTAGCACCACTTCGAGAGGGTCAGATCATCCATCAGTTATTAATTCCCTTGGCACAGTACTGCATAGCATGGCTGATGCCGGGCAGAGGAGCCAGCCAGGCTGCCATTAAATTAAACTCCCTTCAGCGTCTGGTCATTCCGTGGTATCGCAATGTAATGGTGAGATACAGTGGCTTATATGATCATTTATTTATCTATTTATCTATCTATTTATTTATTTAATTTATTTTTTGGCGACTGTTGTACTCAAATACGTTTCTGGGGAGGATCTTTAGTAATTGGATAGAATTTGTTTTCGAAGTCATGTTGTACCTAGTTTTCCCATGTGGAAACATCAAAACATTACAAAGAACAGAGCATTCTCAACGAGTTGTACAAATGGGCAAAACCAGCAGTCCTGCTACTGTCTCACGAAGTACGATAGGGTGACCAAGGTGTGCGTGATACCGTCAGACATGTGACATGTGACATTCATGCTTAAGCACAGCTCTCACGGGAGAGTCTCCTTAACTGATGAAGCACCGAATGCGCGTCCACGTAGCCACACGAGCAAGTTCATTGGATGCAAATGCAAACATCTATTCTTTCAGGTGGCTGCTGTATCTGTGACATAATTACTCTCCCAAGTAACCCAAATAAATCAGTTCCCACCCAGGTGCTTCCCCAACGTTTTACGAGCAACTATACTAGGGTACTTTTTCATTTCTGTAAAGAATTAATTCAGGGAGCATGCTCTAAGTAGATTTTTAAAAAATTGAATAGTTTTTATCTAATAATCTTTTTCTTTTTCTAAATTCTCCTCTCTACATGACATCTTTCTTCCTTTTCATGTAAAGAATGCATTTTAGCCAGATGTGATGACAAATAGCTGTCATCTCAGCTATCTGGAAGTCACAGGCAGAAAGGTTTCAAATTCAAGTGTGGCCTTTGCAGCTTAGAAAGATCTTGTCTCAAAATTAAGGGCAGGGGCTGGGGATTTAGCTCAGCAGTATAAGCACCTGCTTGCAAGCAGGCAGTCATGAGTTCGATCCCTGGTACCGATAAAAAAATTTAAAAAATTAAGGGCAATAAATTGCTGGGGATGTAGCACATTGCAAAGGTCCTGGATTCAATTCCAAGTACAAAAAAAAAAAAAAAAAGATAAATTTAAAAAGGATCAAGGCCCAGGGTCTGAAGAAATATTGTATTGTTTCTCTAGTATAAAAATATTAATAAAAAACTGAAAGAGTAATAAGATCCAAAATGTATAACAGATATTGAGATAATTAAAGGGAAGGCAAGTGCTCTAAAAGATATAGCTGTTTATGTTTAAGTGTGCATGATAGATAACCATACTAGTAAGTTTTTGTTAGTTCATCAAACAGAATGGTTTCTATTGTCATTGTTTGATTGTTAACTTTTTAGGCTTTGATTTTTATGACTTGAGCAACTACTTCTAAGATAGTAATATGTAATTTATCAACTAGTGAAAAAAATAAATAAAATAAAAATTAAAAGAGAATCAAGTCTGGGTCCTGTGAACAGAGATAGCAGAAGAGGGACTATTGAAACAATTTTAAATGATTACTGGAAACACTCTAGATACGCAAAGAATTCTCTCCAGGAAGGCACAGTTCATTGCAGGAGTATTCACAATGCCTGGGATATGCCATCAGTCTAGGTTCCTGTCAAGAATGAAGAATGAAGGAAAGGTGGTGTCTCTTTGTCCTGGAATATTATCCAGCCATTACCAAACATGAATTACTGTCACTTGAAGCAAAATTGATAGAGCCAGAGGACGATACACCAAGTGAAATAAACCACATACAGAAAGACAAGTGTCATGTTTCCTTCTAGATACAGAAGCTAAAATGAAGCGAAGTTGAAATAGTGACTACTATGGACTGGAAAAGGTGTTGAAAATGTGTGGAACGGAGGCTGGAAGGCCACGGAAGAATAAAAGTGCCATAATTTTCCATATTCCTCACACTTATTGTACTTTAATAACTTCAGAGATATTAGACTTAGATGCTTTTTAATTTGTTATTATTAGCAGATTGCTATGGTGCTTATGTCTATTGCTTCTTGAATATTTTTAGTCCCTCTCCTCCCATTTGTGTGAAAGAGAACAACTTAACTGTACACATTTTAAATAATTTTAATTGTATCAGCGGTCTTTGAAATAGTAAACACACGTTAAAGATTCTATCCCAGCACTAATTTTATTCACAATTAAATTTATTAAAATTAATATAAATATGAATATTTGAGTAAGTTAAGATTCAAATTAAGTGTTCTTATAAGATTAATAGTGAATGTTATTGATTATAACTTCATATTCTAAAGTCAAGACTGCCATTTTTCCAAATGAATAGTTCTTTTTTTAAATTTTGATATGTAGCTCAGGCTGACCTTCAGCTCAGTATGTAGTTCAAACTGACCTTGGACTCTCAGAAATCCTCCTGTTTCAGCCCCCCAAACGCTGAGATTACATTCAACTCAGAATGAATAATTCTTGTTTTTTTTTTCCCCTCTCTATAGGGTTAGAAAAGATCAATTTTTTAAACCAGTTCCAGTTCTGATATGTTCACTGCAATCAAATTTCTCAGCACAGACATCTTATTGAGAATAAGGTGACTGCTGAAACCAGTAGGTTCCTTTAGTGTGATGTTGAGAAGAGGAAACGAAGGAGGAAATGAAGAGATGAAGGGATGCAGGAGCGATACCTGGTGACACGGAGATGCGGGGAGGGGGGCGGGGAGGCGATGCCCTGGATGTGGGATTTCTGGGTTTGTCTCCACCTGAGACAGCAGATTTGTTTCCCTGCTGCATGCACAGCTCCTGCCTCTGATGATCACTGAACTTGCATAGTATGTATTTCCAGTCTTTGCCTGTCTTTCCAAAGCACGCAGTTTCCTTTTATCATTCTTTGCCTCGCCTCTACATCCATAGAGAAACTGTCCTTAACACACACACTTGAGGTGTCATTTCTTGCCTTTTCCCCCATCAGTGAGAGCAGCTCTTGTACATCTTCATGGGAAAAGCATTTCATTTGGTGTTTTCATGTTCAGTCCCATATGCCATGTTCCTTGTCCTCAGAAAGATTTTTTTATTACTCCTACTTCACTGAAAGTGATATAAATCACTAACTTGTTTGAATAATAAACAAATAAAATGACATATAATTTTTCATTCCCTTCTTAGCAACTTGAATCTTATTACTCTGAATGCAGACCTATAATCTAATATTGTCCATACACAGTGAGCAAACTCAGCTCTCTCAATCTGTTTGTATTTGCAATGCAATATTTCTTCAGAATTATTCTTTTAAAGAGTCAAAATTATCTGCATCACCATGCAGTTATATGTGACTTATTTTTTTAAAGATAATGAAATGTCATATGGGTCTCTCCTAATCTCCCTGAGCTCAGTAATGTATTTATTTCCTTTACCTCTCTAAGAGACTATGCCATACAACAAACTAGATTCTGTATTATATTTCCATGAGTGATAAAAGTTAAAGATCAACATTTGAGTAGCTATCAAATGGTCACCACTCATAAAAATTTGAAAACACTTCTCTCCTAATCAAGAACCAAAGAAGTATTAATAACATATTCTGTCACTGTAAGTTGCTAGTAGGAATATTGCAATAAGAGAAAGAGAATCCATTATTTCTGCTTCTTTAATTTTTACTTGGGTAAATCACAGTTGACAGTTACATCTGTGAAAGACTTAAGGATCTCTGCTTGCCAATGATCTGAATTTACAAGTGAGAAAACACTGAGATGTGATGATGGTCAGATGACATTATCCAGGGAGGTACGTGGGAGAGAAGCTTCCGAGGAAAGTGGCACGTCTGGCTGCTGAAAGATTGCTGAAAATCTAGTGAAAATGGAATCTTCGGGAGACTGGGCAGGGCCTATGTAGACACTGCTCTTTCTGAAGGTTTAGATGGTTGCAGGAGGGTCACTGCAGATCCCATATACCTACCCCAGAGGCACTTCCTGGAGTGAGCTTGCATCTGTAGGATACTGCCAGTTGGGACACCTGGCTGTGGGTTGTAGGAGTCTCCACTGAAGGGACTTATGAATTATTTCTATTAAATTGCATTATTCTATGTTATTTAACTATACTTTCATTCATTTTCAATATATTTGCTCCTATTTTTATTAAGTTCTATTACCTAATTGTGCATGTAGTTATATGAATCTTGTGTGTGTACATACATGTATACATATATGTCATGTTCATTATTTTAAATATGCTTTTAAATAGGAAAAGGACAGTTGGAAACTTTTGTCTCTGCCAGTTACCATAGCTCCTGTACGATTATCAATGGCACCATTGAAGTGCCACTGAAAAACCAAACCTTTCTGATTTTTCAACTCCCAGTTATCCAGGATAATAGCGACGCTGTCTTAACATAATACTGTCTTAACATGATACTGTGGACCCTTCAAACAAATTAGATGTCTTATTTCAAAAACCTTAGTCTGCTCAGAAAGAAATCTACAGTAAAGGCAGAATAGCCAATAAAGTTCTTGGTGTAGGGTCAATGTGCTAACAAACATTGGGAACAAGACACAGGTAACTTGGAGACTAATAAGTAATCTTACAGCCATATGTAACAGATATCTGCATGCAATTATATTTCTTAGTTTAGTAAACAATCAAGCATCCTGAATTTTCAATTGTATTTCTTATAGAATAAGGTCCAGCATATTTAAAAATTTTATAAATCACCCTGTATACACTATAAATTTTTATTATTTCCCATCAAGCCAACTCTTCAGAATGACTCTATTCTCTTTTTCCCAGCCCAAAAGTATCATGTAATTAGTTGTATGTTCATTAGATACATTAGGAAGGGCATGGTTAGATTTTTGTTGTCTTCCCTACAGATACAAATGAAATAAAACCTATTGTAATCAGTCATGACTTGAGCAGAATCCTAGATTTCCTCAGGAAATGAGCTTAATGGGGATGATCATTTCCAAGGATTCATATTGTCATATCTGCGGTCACCACCCATCCCTGGCTGACTGCCCCAGAGCCATTTTGCTCCTCTGTTCTTCACACGGCTGAGACAAAAGTGCAACCCTGAGACCCTGACTCTGAGCCTCATGGATTCTCCTCACCCACAAATGTGCTCCTGAGCTTTGCTGTTCTCTGGTAAAGTTGTTTCTGTTGCCCTTACTGTCGTTGTCATCCTGCTGGACTAGAAGAAGCAGGAGACCTCATTTGTCTCCCAGACCTTGAAATGAACTACTTTAATGTTTTCTCGTTTGTAAAGTGTGGTTGTAAATAGAAAACAAAATGCAAACAGGAACAAAGCAAATGACAAAGCATGAAAACATCTTCCCAGCGCCAGGCTTCTGTTGTTGATGTTGCATTTATATCACCTTCCAAATTAATAAAACATTTTGATACTTCTCAGGAGCCAGAAAATACTGAATGTAATAAGAAGCATAATGCATGACTTTGCTTTTCAGAAACCCACAAATAATTACAGAAAATGAAACATATCAGAAACATGCTTATGGGGGGGTGGTCCCGGAAACTGAACCCAGGGCCTCATGCATGCTACGCACATATTCTGTCACTGAGCCTCAGCTCCAGCCAAAGTTTTGTATCTTAAGAATAATGTGCACTTTTGAACACTGGAAAAAAGTTGTTTATAAAACACAAATGACTGGTCATTTACAGAAGTGAGCACAAGATAGCTTGGGAGGGAGCCAATGACATTGACTGCTATGTTGCATCTTTTCAGCCTGTGTCCTTTTACTATTGGTGTTTTCTGGATCAACAAGATAACTGGGTCTCAGAACCTAGGTTTGCTGCAGGCAACATCATACATCAGACACTTTATGGTCCACCTATTTCCTGATCAGAGGAGAAGTTCCAAACCCATTTTCATCAGCGTTTCCAGATGCTCTCCTCTTCCAAATGCCTTTTTAAGTGTCTAGACACAGCAGTCTGGCTCTTGCTCTGGGTAGTGATCACCTCTTCCGGCTACGAGAGTAGTTCTATGCTCCAACAGACAGATCTTCCAAGGACATGACATTTCAAAACAACAAAAGTATCGTTTCACATTTAGATACGCACGGCCTTGAAACTAAGACGAGCATGAGTGAGAAGCATGACAGTCTTTTTCCTATGCAGAGGCCAGCGAGAGGAAGCAGGAATGCTTGCATGAGGTCCCCGGGAGAGTTTCCGGATAGGAGCACCACTGACAACTGGAGGAAATATCTCTGTCTCCATCATTATGCCGCCAGGAATGCTTGAAACTCAGCTGCACACAGTGGGAGATGGGAGGTCTCCGAAGAGGCAGATGGAGCTACGTGAGGAAGCTAGAAGCAGAAGCTTCAGCCCGACTTGGAACCAGTCCCTGTCCTCCTTTGTCACACAGCCCAAGAGAAACTGAGCTTGCTTATCCTTCCCGTTGAAAGTGCAGAGTTCAATGCCAAGAGAGGAACTGCGAGGCTTCCTGCGGATGCCCTTCCAACCTGGTCTCTCAGGACCCAGAAGAGCAGCTTCTGAAAGATGCGTCAATGTGGGTTTTGAAGTCAGTGTCAAACCAGTTCACTATGAGAGCTTCGGCTTTGTTAAAGGGGAAAAAAAAAATCTGTTTCCCTCTTTCTCTTGTGTGCTATCTGCTGGTTAAGAATAATGCATAGTGTTGCCAAGAATAAGGGGAAATTATATTTCTCACCATTTCTAATCTTCTTGAGTGGAACCAATTTATTTTGTGTTGAATAGGGGTGCTCACACGCCAAAAGGTAGCCCTGGGACTGGCTTGAGATATGAAGGGAAATTGAAGCACAATAAAACCCCATGTATGATGGTTTGCACCAGATCCATAATTACCGCAGAAGATGTTCTTATGCAGACAGGTGCAGGTAATTAAGCAACACATGGACAATTTTTCAGTCCCTTAGCCATTTCCAAGGGAGCTGGGATGAAGCCATACTCAACAGACAAGGCTTTCTAGATAGGGTCAGGAAGGGAGAAGGACTCCCTTCTGCCGTCTAGCTCACAGGGAACAATCATAATTTCACTTTGCTCCTTTGGCTGAATGTGAAATTGACCTATCAAAGCTTATCTGGCATAAGAGTGGCTACAATACAAAATGGATTAAATTAATATTTAAATTAGGATGCTCAAACCAAATTACATATTCAAATTTCAAAATTTCCTGGAATATGGTGGGTTTTGTCAATAAAAGTGAGATACACTAATACAATCACAGAGATAGAAATAAAGGATGGTATTAAAACAATGATGACACTCATTTATTGTTTGCCTGCCGCTACACTCCTGTCACTTAATTAAAATCACCAAGAAATTCATGAGGCAGGTATTAGATCTATTTTATAGATAGAGCAGTTTATAAGAAAATTGCCTGAGATCCCAAAGCTAGAAGAATGGAATTTGGACCTCAGTTTCCCTTAATGAATAGTCCTTGTTCATATGCACAGTTAAACTGCATATCAATTGGACAGCATGTGTCTTCAGAAAAGGTTGGAATGTCAAAATGAATCCTTAGCTGGATTTCAATCTGTAGTTGATTTTTCAGGCTTTCATTAACAGTAATAGCCTAAAATTAGAGATCTGAATGGGGACTTTTAGAATCATTCTGAAAGCTTCAAGGTCCTAATAATTTTTCACTGAAGTATATCATTGTATTATTTTAAGAGCCTGAATCTTCCTGAAGACCTCTTGTAGAAATTGTATGATGTGTTTTAGTTATGTCTCCATTCCAAATATATATTCTGTACTTCAGAGTGTGACTGTATTTTGAGATAGTGCATTTAAAGTGCTGAACAAGTTAAAAATGAGTCCATTAGAGTGGCCCTTAATTTGATCTGAGCGGTGTCCTTTTAAGAGTAGAAGATTAAAGAGGGACAGCAGGGACACACATTTCTCAGAGGAAAGGCCTGGAGAGGACACAGGGAGAAGATGCCCGGCCATCTGCAATCCCAGGAAGGAGGCTTGAGAGGGAACCAGCCTGGCATACACTTAGTCTTGGCTTGTTGCCTATAGCATTGGGTGCAAATATATTTCTTCTGATGCAGCCAGGCAGTGCACTGCATTTTGCTATGATTACCGTAGCAAAATAACACAATATTTTTTGCACATTTTTATGAAATTCAAAAATATATAAATGAGCTAGGTGTGGTGGCATGCATCTGTAATCCCAGCATTTGGGAGGCAGAGGCAGGAGGAGCCCAGCAAGTTCAAGATCAGCCTGGATTACAAAGTAAGCTCAAGACCAGCCTGAACTGCATAGTGAGTAGTGAGACCCTGTCTCCAAAACAAAAACAATAAAAACCCCATATATATATATATATATATATATATATATATATATAGTCTTATAGAGATGATAAATGAAACAAAAAGATTATTATAAAGAATTTTAGCTATAAAAATGGCCCTAATTAGTCAATCTGGAAATATATATTTTCCACTTGTAAACATGAGAGCAGATTTCTCTTTTATCAATTCCAATACAGATGGAACAGCCAAGAACCATAGTGGTTTTTCTCTATGCACGTGGTGATTAGCACTGTTTTCATTGCTGCATAGTATTTGTTTCTCTATTATTTTCCATCCTTTCATTTTTCAAGTGATGTTTTGCCTGACCAAATTCTGGTTCTAATAAAGTAAGTTATTGACTGAGCCCCTGTACCACACTATTATTTTAATTAGCATATTACATTATTATTTAAAACTCATTTTAAAGCTGAAAGTTTTCACACAGTAAAGGACTAAATCTAGCCTGATATTTTTGTTCAATGTGGCAGCTGTGTATGAACACAAGCTATGACTTAAGTAGCAAATATGGCTTTGGTACCATTTCTATTTCTCAGGCCCTGACCCACTGTCTTATGCAATGTTACCTAAAGATCTGTCTAAGCATTTGTAAAATGGGTACATACAAATAGCAGACATTAGTCATGGACTGCACTTCCTGTGAACACTGAATAACACTGGTCCACTCAGCGATGGCTGACGGTTTAAAACTTTTAATAAGATGCACAACCTGCTGAGGGCACACATGTCATAGGTTCACCACCCCTGGTCTGTGTTTTCTCACTGTGTAAGGTCTTCCTTAAGTATCAGGGTGGCGCATTAGGAAATGTGCAAATTCTGTTGGGTCCAAAGAGGATTATGTATTTGGTATCCTACGTAAGTAATGTAAACAGCTGAACAATACTAAGTTAGACCAAATGACACACAAAAGGCTTGAAAGAGTTAATTAGCTTCCCAAAGGCCAAACTGGTAGGTATGTGACACATCATTTTTACAGGAAAACAAAATGGCTGATCGTCAAACTAAATAAATCATCAGAAATGTACCTAATACAGGTTCTTAATAGCTAAATTTTGGCATTTTATTACAGGCTATGCTCCCAGTTCCAGAGCCATGGAATCATGCTGGAGTTTAACAATAGCTGTAAGTGTCTGCCACTTCCTTTGCTTGTGTAGAAACCTGTCCTGTGGTGGCCTATTGTACCAATGCTGGGTCCAGTTATCATCAGATATTTTAATTGCCCATGAGTGCTCTAAAGTTCTGCACATACATTACATACATTACATTACATACATTACAACATACTCTTGGATGATCATCTAGCCAAGGCGCGGGTCTACTCTTTATGCAAAGCATTGTGACAATGTATTCATCCTCCTCGCATATACAGAAGGCGCTGGTCATGCTTCATTTGTGTTTTAGACCAGATGTGACTGTGCTCCTCCAGTGGCTTCTGTTCTCAAACAGCAGCAGCCAAATAGGTGAAGAATAAATGTGCACCATGAAGTACAAATGAGCAAGAGAAGTAGACTTACAAATTATAGTTGGTCTCATCTTCCCTGGCTCGAACTTTATCCCAATCTTATTTAACCACAGAAGAACCCTTCTCAGTGGGGAAGGCAGCTAGAGTATCTACCCAATAGTACCTTGTAGAAAGTTCACACTTGACTAGTTTTCAACAGCTTCATTCATAGAAAAGCAGAGTGAAGTGTTGGGTTGAGTTATTACCGTGCACTTGAAGTTCCTGTAACATCATCAGCATGAGGAGGGTATGAAAGTGAATGGAATCTCCCGAGACAAGAGTAAACCATGACACTAGGTGAGGGCCATAGAAGAATTTTAAGATCACCAGGAGATGATGTGTAACAAGATTCTTGAAACCAGAGTGATGGAGCATAAGAGAATATTTTCAAAAAGGAGAAAGCATTTCCCATACAAAGTGCTTCTAAGCCATGAAGTAAAATCTAGTGACTACACAGCGTCACAAGCCCAACCACCAAAGCTGCCTCTGGAGACCTTGTCAATCTCAGTCTCATCCAAGACAGGTGATCAAAGTCAGGCTACAATGGAAAGATACACATGGTTTTTCCAGTGAGAAAAATGAAGCACATGTATATATTTGGAACCCACAAAAGTCAGAAATTTATAATATAAAGGAGGCAGAGGAAGATCAGGAAACTGAAGTCCTTCAGTTTAGTAGTCCGTCTTCAACATGACTTCCAGTGATCTCCAATGATCTCCACCTTCTGGTTTTACACTTGTATGTAGTTGCCTGTTTCACATGGGTTGTATAATAAATAGATGATAAGAGTTACGTTATGTTACTACTGAGATTAGATAACCAAAGCATGCGCTTTCCTTTGGTGGCTCTTTCCTGTACTTTCTCTGAAGTAAGGCGCCTGCCATTCCTCAGGAAGCACAGGGATTCTGTGAAGATTGCTTATGGTCAGGAACTGAGACCTCTGCCCCTAGCCTGCAAGGAGCTGAAGGGGTGAACCTGGAAGTAGACCCTGCTCCAGCTTAATCTCGGCAGATCACCGTCTTATAACTTCACAGGAAACCGAGATCCCAGACCAACCAGCTAAGTCGCCTCTGGATTTCTATGGCTTAGAAACTGAGATAATACATTTTTGGTGTCTTCATTTATTCAGTATTCTGCTCATTCATAACAACAAGTATGTAATGCAATAGAAAAGTATGGCCAGAGGGAAAGGGACTCAAGTTTTATAGAAAGAGATTATTTGTAGACAACAGGAGACATTCTACTCCCAGAGGTATGAATGTAAGTAAATGTGTCTCATTAACTTCCATGCTCTTGAGCTTTAAGCTTGCTTCTAGTGTAAATTTTTCTTTAACCTATCTCTCCACACAAGTGCTAGTGGAAACAAAGTAGATGACTCTGTCAACCCAAACCCCTGGGGGTTCATAGGAGAATAAAGCAGGAAGCTAATCAAGGGCACTACAGGGCAAGTGTTAAAAATATGAACAGTGACATCTAAGCTAGACACACACACGTGTGTGCACAAACATACGCCCATACAAGGAAGTGTGGTGTATTCTTGATAGGGAAGAAACTGAGAAGTTAGGTTATGGAATGAGCAAACATGATGAAAGTAGGAGTCTGAAGTGTAGATGGGTGTGGTGAGGAAAGGGAACATCGGCCATAGAGATCAGAGCAGTGTCCTATAGTTAACAAATGCAAGGTGACTGTGACAGGGGTGGGTGAGGCAGAGATTCTAGAGATAAGCAGCCAGGAGGAGACTGGTAGACACAGGAAGTTAGGTTTGTGATAGGTTTGTGATAAGTCGTCCGTGTAGATGCAAAATGGATGCAGGAAGGTAGCAAGAATTTAGATAGAGCAACGACCACACAGCCAGGGAGCACAGAATAGTATGGATGGTGACAATTTGAAGCAGTGGCATTGCGTGTCCAGATGACAGGATCTGAAAGTGAGTAGAGATTTTAATAGACAAGTGCAGAAATAAAGCCATGGCCTTGGACATGGAGGAAGGATGACTCCAAGGTCCTGGATTTGCACATTAAGGCACTTGTGTGAGCCTCTCTCATCACGCCTGTTTGTAGCAGCCCTGGCTGGGCACACAGTGGGTTCTAACAATGCACTGGAGGGAGAATTCGGTGGAGGGAATGGATGAAAACTGCTTTTCTCTGTGAATTCTGGCTGATGTCGAGGGAAGATGGCCAGCTGTATGTTTGGTGACTGCGAAATGTTCCTTCCGGGAGAATGAGATTCATTGCTAATGACCTGGGGCTTGGAGCAGGCATCCTCTTTGGCTGTAGAACCCTGGAGAGGGAACAAATCGGGAAAGAGTCAACACAGCCTTAAACCAGTTGTTATCTGTTGGATGCTATTGTTTCTGACATGGAGTTAAAATACTGGCTTATGGCCTGCTTTATGCTACCGGTTATATTAGAAACTCAGTAGAAATACAGAAAAATTTTCCATTTCAAAGAGAAAACTCTTCTGAGGGCTGGACATTTGCCTCAGTGCCTGTTTGCGATCAGGTCAAAATAAGACTAAAGAGTAAGAAGGCATCTCTCAGGGAGGAAGGCATCCGGGGAGATGAGAGTAACAAAATAGACTCCCAGGTTTCAGTGCAATCATCGCTTCAATTATACATGCTAAATAAATAATAGGACAGTGACTTAAAACTTAATGTGCTGTTTTCTGACAAATTGATAAGAATTAATCCCATCTAAGTCATTTTAAAGATACTGGTATACTTGCCTTTATTCCTGACTCATTATGACAGTTATGGTCCAGAAAATCTATGAAATCTGGGTTCCTTCCTGGTTCCTCAACTCGGAGCTTGCCTAGAGCACTGCCTGGAGGATTCCACAGCATGCATTAAGTGGGTAAATTAATGAATGTATGCAAAGGGGGCAGCTTGAGAGAGCTAGAGGAGTTAGAGTAGATCCTGTTCCTTAAGATTTTGCTCACAGTAAGTTTTTATGTCCCTTAAAATGCATTTTCAATGAGTAAACATAAAATTATCATTATCTTCAATGTCTAACACATAACCACAAAAGTTGATATATTTATTCGTTATACTTTTTGCATCTACCATTTCAAATTGTTTATTGCTATCTTGTCAACCAAATTTTCTGTGTCCATGATCATGAAAAATTAAAAAAAGAAATATGAAGTCTGCTCAGGAAATAATGTGGTTTTGTTTTTTCATCATTCAGAGATGGGGCAAACAATGGCTTTTTGAAAGAAAAAAATGCACTCTCAAATGTCATCTAATTTTTTCATGTCTGCATAAACAATTGAATCTATTCATCTACAGTTCATTTCTTTTCATTACCTGTGCTGTAACAGTTTAAAAACTGTTTAACTGGCACAGTTCAAATGAAATTATTGATTTTTCCTTTTTCAGTGACATTTAAATTAATTTATCATGAAGATATATATATATATACATATATATATGTATATATATATATATATTTTCCAAACCAAATGTGAAATAAAGAATTTCAGCTACATTATGCAGATCTTCAAATAGCTAAAAGTGGAGGAGATATTCAAATGTGCAACAAAATACTTCATTTTCCCAACAAATCTTTAGTCTATTGACAATTACTCAAACATCAACTCTTTGGAGTGCACACTGATCATTTCTACAGTCCTACAGCTATAGACTTAGACTTAACACCATTCTTAGGTTACACATACATATCTGGAATACTATTCCTCTACCATACATGGCAAGTACTTTCTTCCCTAGTTGATGCTTCCATTAATTATTGCACAACATATAAGAAAATTGAAGCTTATGATAGTTAAGTAACTATCTGAAAATTTTGGATTCTGATTTTAAATCATTCCAACCTTATGTCTTCCATAACTAGGCTAAACTAAATGATAGCCCACTATAGACAATATGTTGAAAATTAAATAAATATTTAAAAGGAATATTCTCTCACAAGAAGAAAGCTTTCATGTCTACAAAAGAGTACAAAACATTATTTAAATTAAATTTCATAATGTTGTAATTAAGAAACATTGCCACTTTGAAGGTACCTTGGTTGATGAGCTCAGTTCTCTCCATGATTCCAGTCACAAACCAAGTTTCAGGAGAAATGAATCAAATTTCCCCATAAGGTTAACACTGAATCTAACCACTGTCTATCTTCTGGAGAAATTTGCAATACTGCACCCCAGAAGAACATGGTAAACCAGGGATCCCAAAGCTCTGATGATAAAAATTAAAGTTAGGTAGAAATTATCCATGATGGCTCTAGGTTCCTTTTAAGTTCCAATAATGTACAGCACAAGAACTATTTAAAGGCTCCTGAGTGGCACAGTAAAGCAATTATTTGAAAAAGGCAGAAAATCTCTAAGTATTTTATGCAGAATATTTTCTACTATCTCTAAAATATGAAACATAATGCAAGTGCATAATGCTATTTTCCAATAAACATGTAATAGCAGAGACAACATCACCGTAGCAGAATGGGTCACCCTTAGTGAGATGGCAGAGTTGACAGCTGTAGAAACTCTGTATCTTGCTGATTCTGAAATCACATGTTACCACATTTCAAGGACTCACTAAGAAGAATACATTTTTATTTTAGCAGCAATCTTTAAGGAGCAGTGTTTGTGCTGGAACTGAGATGTAACTGTGGAAATGCTGGGGTGATTCCCCACATGGCAAGTGTTTGAAGGCTGTAATGATAGGTGTAAAGATTTTACATTTTCCCCATTGTCCTGCATATCAAACAGTACTCTAACAAACAGATTCAAATAAGATCAGTCATGATAAGACAGTGTAAGTTATACAAGGCTTCAGATTAATTTAACAGGAAATTGATGATTACCATACTATATCCTGCTATTTTCAGACAGCCAGTCACAGGATTCATTCAAACACAAGAAACAGCCATACCCTCTTAATCACATTAATATTGGTTTTTATTCATTCCAGACTGTACCTCTCAGGAAAATCTGTATTTGTCAGATTTTTAATGACCACCCAAAGAAGAGAGAGAATTAAAGATCAGAATCAGTGGTTTGTTATTTTTGTTTTTGGAATATCAGAAAGGTTTCAAATCAAATGACTTCAAATTATACAGAAATGCTAACCCCAAGTGGCATGTTCACCAAAGCCTCAAGGAAATATTTTCCATCAAATTTTGGAAGAATATTTTAACAGACCATTAAGAAGACCATCCTATTCTCAGTGTGTGTACACACACACACACACACACACAATATTTTCTTTTAATTGCAATATTTCCCAAAGTAAGTACAAGCTTTGAGGGGCATCAAGTATCTTTAAAGTTGTTTTGACTTATGAGCAGACTTGTGATAGAAATTTTTACTTTTACCAAAATAATTTTTTCATCTTCTCCCAGTGATATGACCCTCTGTGTAGAATTTTTTTTTTATTTTAAAGAGGGTAAAATTAAACACAACAAAACAGAACAAAACAGAACATAAGAAAGCAATGTAAGAGACATAAATTTCAAAGCAAGACAACCAGAGATCTTTACTATCATATTGTCTCTTGTTTTCTTCCAAATAGTTGTCCATATCTTCACATAGAGAGAATTCATACAACATAGTATAAAAATGATCCAAACAGGATGAGGAAGGTGTTTTAGGTCTTCAATAGGGATGTCAACAATGGCTGTCATAGTATCTCTCATTCTCTTCAAAATAGCTGTCCACAACTTCATGTATGTTGAAATTAAACAAAACAAAACAGGCTAAAGTCACTCTGAACAAAGAATAATAGTATTGCTGGATTTCACATCATGACACTACAGAATCAGCACTGGGTACTGTAGTGTCTCTTTTTCTTCAAAGTAGTTGCTCATTTCATCATGTGTTATATAATCAGTTCTTATAAACTGTGTATAAGTTCTACACACACATGAGTCTCTACAAGTATTTCTTTCCTTTCTGTATTAGAGGGAAAGGAAAAACAAAGCAAGACAAAACAAAACAAATTCCTAGAAAAACATGAAATTACAAAGTCATATAAAAACACAGTACAAGGTGATCTACAATGGTTACTGTGATGTGTCTTTTATCTTCAATAGAATTGTCTATATCATCAGGTATAGTATAATTGAATATAGCAGTACATAACAATATTAATAAAAATGAAACATTGTAGACAGTGTAAGACTTCAAAAGCAAGTAATAATCAAACTAGAGTGGGTATCCTAGTGAATCTTGTCATCTTCAGTGTAGTTGCCTATACTCTCAGACTTTATACTTCAATCATAAAAGATTTGAATATAATCTGTCAATACAAAACAATACTCTAACAAACCAGATTCAAATAAGATCAGTAATGATAAGACAGTGTAAATTATACAGGGCTTCAGATTAATTTAACAGGAAATGGATGATTACCATACTCTATCCTGCTGTTTTCAGGATAGCTGTCTGTGCCCTCTAGTCTAGTACAAGTAGACAAACTTGTACAGAATATAATCCATCTCAATAAAGTGGTGTGAGAAATGTGGGTTTTAAGTCCTGATACACTATTAACAATATCCTCTGCCTTCCTTTTTTAGACTATTCTTCCCCTTTCACTCCCACAGAGTACACTGTACATTTTGGGTCCCACCAACTCCCTCATTTTTTAGATTGGAGGGTAAACCTGCTAAATACCTAAGTGGTTCCAAACTTTTTCACTCCTGGACTTAATCTCAAGTTGTATTCCTTTACCTACAAAAACCTCAAGGTTTTCCTTCATTATAGCTGAGTAGTTCTCTACTGCATATAAATATCCTGTCTTTCCAACCTATCTGCAGGTGCTGGTCAAGTTGCCCCTATTTCTCTCTAGTTCCCTGTCATTGTTTTCTCATATTTGATTTTTGGTGCATAAACCCTTTTTCAGATTAATTGTATTTCCTATACAGACTATCTTGATGGATCCTACCTCCTGATCTACTCTGCCTTTGTTTCTTTTTGTTAGTGTATCAAGGCTATCTATGTTAGAGATTATAGCCTACCTTCTCTGCCTCATTTCTGCTATGCTATTTTTCTGCCATTGGTTATCTACTTTTCTCCTTCATTCCACTGTCTGCCCCATTCATTGAGGCCTCTCTGCCACTGTTCCTGAAATCCTGGTATTTTTTTTTTCTTTCTCTACAATGTTCTTTAGTATTCTCTATAGGGTTGGATTAGTGGTCATGAATTCCCCCAGTTCCTCTTTGTCATGGAAGCATCCTGTTTCTCCATTAATTTTTAGAGACAGTTTTACAAGGTACATCAGTCTGGGTTGGAGATTATTTTTTTTCAGGGCTTGGAATACTTTCCTGCAATCTCTTCTTGATTTGATGATCTATGTCAAGAAGTCTGCCATGATTTTGATGGGGTTTCCTTTAGAGGTGATCTGTTTCTTTTCTCTGACAGCTTTTAACATTCTGTTCTTGTATTTAATTTATGGGATCTTGATTATTATATGTCTGGGTGTAGCTCTATTTTGGTTATAGGTGGCTGGGAGTTCTGTATGCCTCATACATCTGAATATCATTTCCTTTTCCTATTCTTGGGAAGTTTTCCTTAATTATTTCTCTGGATAGCCTTTGTATTTCCTTTGTTTTTATCCCTGATTCTTCATTCACATTTTTTATTCTTAAGTTACAGATCCTCTTGTCATCTTTTAGCGTTTGTATTGTTACTGCCTGTTTCCTTATTATTTTTAAGAGATCTTTCCTTTCATGATCACACATTTCAAATCTCTATTCAAGTTTTGATAATCTATCCTTAGTTTCTTTCAAGCAGTTTTGCCAGCTTTCAATGGAGTTTTTAATTTCCTGGTAATCTCTTTGAATCTGCTTCATGTATTCAAGGTTTTCTTTATATTCGTCATCATATGTTTCTCTCCTTTTTTTGTGTTCCTCCCTTCTTCCATCTGTGTCTTCCTGAGAGGTGCTTAGCATTTCTTTTATTAATCTTCTTATATCTTGCCTTACTTGAATTAATATTTCAGTTTTGAGCTCATCAATGATATCACTAAGATATCTCTTTATGTCAGCTGATACCGTGTCTGATATTGCATGTTTGATGCCCTCAGTCTCTTTTGTATTTATCTCTCCTGGATCAGTATTCACAGGGTTGGGGGATGGAGGCTTTTTCTTGTTTCTTTCTCTTGTCATGCTTTTGGTTTCTTCCATACAGGTTTATAGTGGAGGTCCCAGCTCCTTTCCTTGTTGGTTATGGTTCTTCTGAAGCGAGCTGGCAAGGGATTTCTGCCCTCTCCAGATTGCTCTTGGTCATTGAGGTGCAAGCAGGGGCAGTGTATACTGGCCCCTCCCCACCAGGCCAGTCAACATTTGGGGGCCTTCACTGGGTTAGTGTGTACTGCACTATGGATTGGTTTGGGATGACTTATTGCGTCTTGGCCAGGGGTGTGATCTAGGCCAAGCAGGATCCCACCAATCTTCTCTGGATGGGGAGCAACCAATTGAAGTCACTACTGTTCCCTGTTCATGCCTGTTCTGCCCCATTCCAACATGTCATCCAGTTGGTGGCCCCTTTCCCATGGGAGACTCTTATTCCAAGCACTCACCATGGGTTAGAGCAGATCCCTCACTGACTCTGTTCTACATTGGGTTCACCAACCCCTGATTTCAGCACAACTGCAGCTCCTCCAAGTCGCAGCCAGTGTGAGTTTGAGCAGCTCAGCAAAAGCACTGTGGCCACAAATCTTAGCTGCTCCAATGGTAGCCCCAAGACTGCATGTTTGACCAGCTTTTTTCCTTTTAGTTTCTTCGTGGGTTGAGAGGATCCATCTCCCTCTATCTGGATCTCTCCAGGATGTTTTATTCCAGCATTTGGGTTGTTTCTCTCAGGGAGGCTCTATATTTTGCTGCTTACTGATTCACCATCCTCTGTGTAGAATTTTTAAAGAATACACTTGTGTGGTCCATTATAGGAATGTGTTGATATATAAAAAGATTTCAAGGGACAATATTATAATTGGAAGCATCTATACTCACATGGAAATTATTGTGTGGATTAAAAATTGTGAAAGGCAGATTGGTAAATCAAAATTTAATGTCTCAGTTTCTTGGAAAAGCTTCTGCATTTCTAAATCCATAAAGCAGCACAAGTACAATGAAGCTATTTATTGCCTGTAAGGTATAATTTAAAAATGGCTTATTTTTCTGACTGCAAGTGGGAAAATAATTCATATCTGAAATACTGAAATTTTGAAATACAGGGAAATGTTAGTAATGAGCAAGGGCCAATCTCTGAAGTGAATTCTACCATGAAGTTGTAGTGAACGTACAATGTCCTTCTCTTTAAATCCTCTGGGTTCCACATGTCAGTATCTTCAACTGTGTGCAGTAAACCTGTGCTAACCATGATTAGGAAATTAATTTTATTTTATGTTTTTAATGATACAAAATAATTTCATATTGTTGTGTAGCGCCATGGGCTATTTCACCACATGAATACAACATGCAATGATCAAATCAAGATAATTCGTATATCCACCACCTGAAGCGTTTATCATCTCTTTGTTGAGACCAATTCACAATCATTTTTAGCTATTTTAAAAATGTAGTAACTTATCAGTAACTATAGCCAGCCCAGTGTGCTATAGAGTACTAATATTTATCTGTGTTTTTGTCTTCAGCAATGAATCTTTCTTTATCGCTCCTTCTTTCTTCCCTTCTTCTGCCCCTTGTAACCACTATTCTTTGGTCTACTTCCGTGATATCAAGTTTTTTAACTCTCACATCTGAGTGAGAACATATGGTGTTTATCTTTTTGTGATTGGCATACTTCATTTCACACAATAAAGTACCTTTAATATAATAAAACATCTAAACTTCAAAAGTTTCATTGCAGTGTGTATAAACACACTAGTTCATTTATCTCAGGTGTTCCATAGTTTACACATGAAGTGTTAATAAAGTTTTACCAGAACAAATATAGACAATCACATGAAAAGCAATTTTTTATGACTATTGCAGAAAATGTCAGGACTAGAAGAGGACCAAGGTATTCACACTTCAAGTTCAGTGTACTTCTCATTAAGTCATACTATTAAGACATAAGCCTGCTTATTGAATTTTCTAAAGAAAGCTATTATCTCATAATGTAAGCTTTCCACTACTGTACATACTCACTAAATGACAAAACATGAGACTATATTCATTGGGAAGAATCCATAGATAAGTAGAGAAATATTTGACCTTTGTTTTTGTTATTTCTGTAAAATAAATAGAGGTTTAATTTAAAAAGTCTTCCAGAAGCAATGTGTTAAGA
Organism: Hydrochoerus hydrochaeris; assembly: GCA_004027455.1. NCBI lineage: Eukaryota > Metazoa > Chordata > Mammalia > Rodentia > Hydrochaeridae > Hydrochoerus > Hydrochoerus hydrochaeris. Next base: position 132,928 of record PVLA01004642.1, on the reverse strand, counting down.
AATGTATGGAAAGAAATAGCAATGCATATTTATTCATTTTTTTGTTTACTCAAATTCCTCTCTTGTATTAAAGTGCAATTCACTGACCAAAACAGAGATGCAACAGTCACAGAACCAACATAAACACAAGAGCAGAAGTTGAGAAATACCCATAGATTTAGTTATCAAACTTTTAATAAGGTAGATCTGAAAATGTGCTAAAAAATGCCTGTAATTTGTAAAGTACCATTCAGGCAATTCCTTCAAAGCCAAATCCCAGTATTTTTATTTTAGACCTTTTTCAGTGACATTGCAAAGCTACTCATTTGGACAAAAGAAAGGAGACAGATAATTACAGATTGGTTTGAAAGACAGAATTCATAACATGATGAAATCCAGATAAATTGTTAAAAATAGGAACCTGTAATTTCACACTTGATAAAACACCATTATTTGATTCTAGCTTCATGCTAAGTTTTTTGCATCAAAAATATGCTGTATTAGAATTGTACATACATATTTATTGCTCCTATAAACTCAGTTCATTTAAGAAGGAAATTTTGAGCAGATTTAACACATGATTTTTAAATATTCTGAAGATGAAGTCATTTCATAATATTTTACAGGTCTAGATTCACTATGCAATCAAAGTAAATGAATTGTCATTTTTAGCTAATTAGTTCATTGGTTGGCCATTTGAGAGAGATTTCAATTGTCTGTTTCTATTTCTTTCATATCCCATGTATTTAAAAAATTTCCAGAATGCCACATTTGGCAATAAATTGAAATCTTTTATTTAGTTTTGTTTATGACTGTTTCATTGCAATGTCGTTTAAGCCAAAGGAGAATATCCTTCCCTCTCTAAGAACCCTACAGCGACACTTGAAAAAATGAGCAAGGACTACTGATGCAAAGGTACTGAGGACAGGATTGCTGAAGAAAGCTAAAGCAGAAGTGCCCAGGCCCGGGGATATAGCTCAGGGACACCAGCATCTGCCTGGGGAGCACAAGGTCCTGAGTTTGATTTCTGGTGCCCCACCACCACCAGAAGCACCTACCTGTGCCTGTAGATGGAGTAGAAAGACTGAGAACCACCCATACCCACCATGAGGCTTTCACTAACAGCAGTAAAACATTTGCTTCTGTGGCACAGTTGTGTGGGAACTGCAGAAAGTTAGGGCTAGGGCAGGACTTGGGGGAAATCCTACCTCTACCAAAAGCATGGCAAGTGGCAGAGAGATTCTCAGAACGGAAGCTCATCAGCGCAAGGGCAAAACCCAAACTCAGGCAACCACTGACCACATTGACTTGACCCTATACACCAGCTGTCTTGCTCAGAAGCACCTATTTCTGGGCATAAATAATCCATCTCTCTGTATAAAGCCTCTCCGGTTCATCTTCCACAACATAGAAATTAAGGGGTGATTAGTTAAAAATTGTGAGACACAAAAACAGGTGAGGAAAAAACAAAATGACCCATTAAGAAGAGATAAAATTGTCAATACATCATAGCATGAGACAGCACATACATGAAGATTATCACGCAATGATTTTAAAAGCACTCTATCAGTCTATTAATACATGAAAGTACCCCCCAAAAAGAGTACACAGCGCATGTCAGTGTTCATCTCTTTGGATCTGCCCATCTCCTCTCACCATGGTGGTTCATTCATCACCTGACCTCCCTTCTGTGATGGGTTCAACAAAAGCTCTTCATTTTCAGTTTTACAAATATTTGTTAAATACAATTTTTTTGTTGCTTTTGCTGAATTCAGATGTTTCTGGGAAGGCATTTGTGGAATTAATTTACATTTATAATCAACTGACTTTCAGGCAAGTTACCTGAGTGTGGGTGGGCAAAAAAATGTTTTTCCTCTGGAATAGGGTGAGTTCTATCTTAAGACTCTAAAATAGTCACCTTGTTGGTGTTTACAGCCTGTCCTATGGGATTCAGATCAACAGTAAAAAAACCCACTTTTCTTTCAGTTTCGAGCCTACTTTCCTAGTCTACAAATTTCACACTTGGCAACTCCTATAAGTATGTGAGCCACTCTATTAAAATATAGAATACATACATGAATAAATAGAAAGGAATTGTAGGGTATTGGCTCACATAGATACTGAGGTTTGTTACTGTGAAACCTGCAAAGCAAGCCAGGAGGCTGGAGATTCCACTAAAAATCAATCAGTATTGGGATCCTAAGACAGAAGACAACCTGGAAACAGAACCCTTTCCTTCTTGGGAGGCCTCAGATTTTTTGCTTTTAGAGACTTTAACTAATTGAATGAGGTCTAGTCAAACTAAGGATAGTGATTGGTTTTACTGAAAGTCCACTGATGTAAATATTTAATTTCACCTGAAAAATCTCTTCACAGTGACACTTAGGCTGGGATTTGATCAAGCGATTGGATATCATGGCCTAGCCAAGTTCACACATAAAATTAACCATCAAAACTACTAAATGTGATGAATTTCCAGGGCACAAGCATGAATTAGTGTGGAAGTGAGGCATTTCAGCAGACCTGCACTATAAGAAATGTCAAGAGAAGTATATCAGGAAAAGGAAAATGGTATAGACCATGAACTTGGATGGAAAAGTGTCAAAGAAAGACCAAGTGAAAACCCCAAATTTTTAATTTTTCATATTCTTAAAAACTATTTAAAACTATTTAAAAGTATAGAAGCATGCTAGTCAGCTTTCTGTCACTGTAACAAAATACTCCATTGAAAGGAGGATATGTTTATTTTGGTTCACGGTTTTAGCCCATGATTACTTGGCTTCATTGTTCTGAGGCCTATGGCAAGGCAGCCCATCATGGTGAAAGAGAACAGGAGTGAAGAAATGCTCACATAATGGAGAACAGGAAGCAAAAAGAGAGAGGAAGGGGCTGCAGCCTCAGTATCCCATTCAAGGACACATCTCCAGTGACCTTACTTCCTCCCACCAGGCCCCACATCCTAAAATTCTGCCATCTCCCAGTCATGCTACAAGATAGGAACCAAGCCTTTCATCCATGTGCTTTGTGGAAGTAGACTTGATATCCTATGGTTTCATAAGAAGAAACGACAGTATTAAGTATAATACAGTAGGAGTGAAAAGAATGGCAAAAAATGAGAGAGGGGAACAAAAAATAATGCCACAGGGTGCTTGCACCATCCTTAATAGAGTGTGATGTTTTTTAAATTTGACTTAGTCTATTTTAAACATATATTGTAAACCTGAGGAAAACAACTAAAAGTTTGTAAAAGATTTAATCAATTGTAATAAAAGAAGCTTATACAAACACAGTCAAGAAGAATCCAAAGAGAAACACAGGTAGATCCTCCTCACAGGTGAACTCCAGTGATGCATGGTAAACAGGAAATCTTGTAGTCAACCAGAGATAAAGATATATTACATGCAGAGAAACAGTGATAAAATGAAAGAAGACTCCTTATCAGAGACTGTATCAGCCAGAAGACCGTGGAGAGAAATCTTTAATATAGTCGTAGAAAATTATTGCTGTTTGAAAGTATTTTGCAAGATTGAACATTAAATAAACTTTTAGCAAATATAAATCAAGTTTGATATCAATAGTCAGTACTACAAAAAACCCCTCAAAAAATGATATTTGGATCAAAAGAAACTGATAAAAACTACACATAGGGCTGACAATCTCCAGAATCTATAATATGTAAAAATTAAAACCATTTTTTCTTATTGTTAATCTGTTTAAAAGATTATTGTCTAAGACACAAAAAATAGTAGCCATGCACAATGAGGTATAAAACATACACAGGATAAAAGTCTAAAAAACAGCAAAAGGTTGCAAACCTTTTATATTACTTAGAATTTACTACTATTTGATGGTAGTAAAGATGCACTGTAATACATGCACACTGACCACAAAGAACCAAATAAAGTGAATAATCTGCAGTGGAGATAAAAATAGAATCATAAAAATACTCCAGTGTTGCAAAAGAAAAAAAATGAAGGAAATGGTACAAAACAGATCAGACAGAAAATAAATATCAAGATGGCAGATTAAATCTGAACATATGTATACCATGCTAATTATGTGTTACTTAGATATTGTCATTAAAGGCAGAAATTGTCAGACTGTACAAAAGCAATGACCAACCAAGCTATCTTAAATTCAGGAGTATGATAAAAAATTTTAAAATATTACAATAACATTGACTAAGAGCTCAGATCTCTTATCTATCAATAATCTACAGGTAAAATTAAAGTAAAATGGTTCTATTATAAACATTCTTTAATCAATCTTCTGCAGTGCTCTTAAAGTAATTCAATAAATGCATGAAATAATACTGGAATAAGTTACAGTTTTAAACAAATCAAAGATTAGACATCCAATACCAGTTTTAAGTAAGAAGACCCATAGAAGGACCCTTGGCACACTTTTGCAAATCAGAAATAAAAGCTCAAAATCTTAAAGACTTAGGAATATAATATAGATAAACTGCCCCTAAATTAATACACACGTAAGTACAAAATTTTTACAGTATGAGAAGCTGCTATAATTTATCCAGGCAAAAGTGGAAACTACAGCTATTAGAGTGCTTTTTGTGTATCTGTGGAACATCATAGATACGTCCAGACTGCTTCCCTTCCCTCTACCCCAGCCAGGCCCAATTGCAAAGACTGCTCCATGGAGAGGCAAGCGATTCATGTATGGATAAATTTCTGGGCTTCAGATTGAGTGCACCATTCCCGCAGGATTTGCCCATCTAGGAGGATGTGACTCTCTACCTGGCAGAGAGACAAATGCATGGATCATGGAGTCAAACAAAACCAGAGAAGGGGACAATGACCTGAGGGCTGTGCTGTAGCCATGGAGCCAGCTCTCCTGAAGAGCTTGCACTAGGCTTCCCCAGTATTGAACTGATAATATCAGCATCTCCACTAGCTGAAATCGCAGTCATTTGCAATTGAGAATTTGCAGTTGAAAATCCTTACTACTTTAACTGCTTATTGAAGAAAGCCAGGAAAGTGTGTGGTCATGAGGGGGCTGCCGTTGGGTCACTTAGGGATGAACTAAGGGCCCAGAACTTCGTACAGGTGGTGCCACTTTAGGGACCTGTCATGTTGCTATTTGGCTCATTCGCTGTTCTGAAAGATGGGCCTGGGACTCAGAAAAACAAAACTGTAAAAATAATCGAAGAAGATATAAACACACTAAAGCTGTGCTCTTCGAGCGTGTTCTAGTTTAGTCATCACTGTGTCACACAGCCCAGCGTACCATCTGTCCTACACTAGAGACCCATTAAATATAGGAAATCTACTTTGGAAACGCTGTGATCAAAGACGGTTAACGTAAATCAAATGTGAATATCTGATGGGCAACACCTCAGCCCTACAGACTACTTCATTACTTCAGGATGGTAGAAACATTTAATAAGTGGCTGCACAATGTTTTTTTTTTTTATTCCAGCCCTTTGAAACAACTATTCCATCCCCATTTTTGAAAGGGTTTGATTAACCAAGACAACACATATTGACATCCCAATTGTGGTGTTTCATCCTCCATCTAACTTACTTACATTAAAAGGTTTATTTATGTAATGTAATTTTATTATTTTGAAGAAAGTAATGCAATGAAAGTAACTGAGGTAACACAAAATATTTGCCCAAGATTATGTATTTTATAGAGTCAATATAGAAGATACATTTTTAAATTCTATAAAGTGTTTCTGCTAAATAATTGACTGAGACTATTCCTATTCATAATGATGAAAGCAGTAGTGGGGATTGTGAATTCCAGGATGGGCTTTTGTTATCTTGTTCTAAAATAACTCCACAAACTTTGAAGAGGGAAGAGCCATATAGAAAAGGTGTTGCTCCCAACAAAGATTAGACCTTGAAACAATGCTTCAAATCGATAATACTTTTAAAATAGCATTATAATTATATGAAGAAGGCTAATATTTGCTTTTTAAAAATATAATTATAAACCAAGTGTATTAAATTTGGTTTTAAAGGAATATGGGAAGTCTAATTTTATTGATTTTTTTAAAAATGATAGGTGAAATATTCTTAAATAATTGAATACATAGTCTTCTGACTCCATCATTTTGTCAATCAAATTCCTGTGATTCTTAAATGCATATTGTACAAATACCTTGATGTTTTAAACCTTATAAAAATGAACTCATCAAGAATCAAGGGAAAAAAGTGAAATTGCCTTTGGATTTCATTGTTTCATTCAGCTTTCTATTACTATAGCAAATACCTCAGATAAATCAGCTTACAAAGAGAAAAGGTTTACTCTGGCCCCATGGTTTTGGAGGCTTCAGTTCATGGTCAGGGAGACTGACAGCTTTTAAGCTTGGGAGCCTGGTGGAAGCATGTGACATACCAAAGCCACTCCTCTCGTGACCGGGCTGTGAAGAGCACAGGAGGAAGCCTGAGGCCCCACCTTCTCCTGGGAGATCATGTCCCCAGGGACAGGAACACCTCCCACTGGCTCCTGCTTCTTAAATTCTACCACCCTTTCAAAGACACCAAACTGGGGACTAAACCTTAAATATGAGAACCTGTGGGGGAGCTAAACTTTCACACTACAGTATTTATTTTCTGTATGATGATCTCACTAGCAAAGCTATACAATGAGACAAGAATTAGACACGTGTGTTCAATTACACTGTACAAACCCCTTGCACGTGTATTCACTGTTTATTTCTCAAACACCTTTACATAAATGGGAGTTGTTTCTTTTTTTTGGAGATTAAAGTAACTGCAGTTAAATGAATAATTACCACATTTCCCTCCTCTCTACAACATAGGGGAATTCAGTGTGTTGTAAATGAAAAAATACCAGCATTTAGTGTACATGCAAGAGAAAGCTGGGACTGGAAGTATCATTCAGTGGTAAAGTGCGTGGCTAGCATGAATGACTAACATACACAGTACTGCAAAAACAGAAAACTGTAACAAAATGCAGGATGGGAAGTTCACAGTGTATGGAAGAATGAATGAAATTCACTTCTTTTGTAGAATTTACACTCTGAATGAGAAAACAGAATGAAATGAATTGACAGAAAATGTTATTGAGAAAGCAAACAGAATTTTGGAGTTGATCAAAAATCTCACGTTTGAAAGACTTACAAAAAGACATTGTCACTGACGGCAGCCTTTACACATAGGTAGTTGTCGTTTACCTTAATTACAAAAGAAAAGTTATTTTTTCAATATAAAATTTAATCTCTTCTTCAGGGAGAGACACACGAGAGACCCAGAAGCCACTGCACTGAAATACGGGAGCCCTGGCTGCGTTCGTCCTTTAAGGAGCAGCTCAAGAAACAATCCAAGAATGGAGAGGATGGGACAAGATGGGAACAGAACCCAGTGCTGCTCCAAATCGTCCTCATTAACTGGCTCCACTCAGTCGTTTTTCCACATGCTTTGAGATCTAAGTCGAAGCATCCCAAAACTAACTTTTGCAGTAAATTGAAAATCCCCTGGTAACATTCAGGGATATCCAGTGCCTTACTAATCTCTACGGTGAGGTTTCATTGATAGTAGTTAAACCCCCCGCCCCCCAAAAGAATGTAGCATAAACACTTCTAAACAGAAGATTAGAGATTTTCATTGAGAAGCTTTCTTCCTATGAGAGACAAAGGATTTCATCTTCTTTGAGATATTCTGTGCTTTTTAGGTTCAGAAAACAAAGAAAATCTCAAGTGTTGCTCCCCCTGCTCTGTCTTCTTCTTTAAAATAAATTAATGCACAACCCAGGTCTCACGTTCTCATTCAAAGGGATCCCTATGAAGGAAAGAGGTGTCAACATTAGAAATGGATGTTTCAAAACCAAGATCATATGTTTAGTTCCACCAGGGGACAGTTAGCTCATCTTGCCTCATGACTGATGTCACTCCACAAAAATTAAAGAGGTACTTGATTCAGCAAATATGACTCTCATACCCACAGAGGACAGTAAGCTAGAAGCTGCTCTCATTCAACTCAGCAGCGCTGCACCAGCCACGGGCTTAGGGAGGAGGCCGGGCCGGGTGTGACTCTCAGAATTCCATTATGTATCTTTGGGTGAACTCAATCCAGAATCTTACAAAGTAACAAAACCCTTTCTAGTCACCTGCACAGGCATCCCAATCTCAAATTTACAAAGCTACAATTATTTCTTCGAGGCACGCAGATCTAATCTCACTCTTTAAATTTCCCAGATGGCTGATGACAATCACTTTCACTCAATCCCGTTGACTCCCTACGAATCTAAGGGATTTTATTCCCTTTTTGTAGAATGAATAACAGCATAAAAATAGCCTCCTACAAGCATTGTAGACATCCCCTAGCCTCTCTTCTCTCCCTCTTCTTAGTTATGGGGCTTTGTATTTGGGGTTTGAAAAATGGAAACAAATGCTTTACTGTGCCTCTGTCCTTTTAGGCTTATTGCTCTCTCTGTCTTTCCAGGCTGAGCTTATGCTCTCTCCTCCATGGACCATCAAAGTTCTGTCTGTCAGATGTAGATCTGACCTTTAGGCTCACTACTTTTCCAAAATTCTTCCAGGTCCACCAGGATACAAATCAATCTTCTTTTCTGTCTTCCAGCTGCTTCATACTCTGCATCAAAACCTGTGCATTACCATATTTTTCTCCACCCTTTCTTTGCATAATCCTTTGCTGTTGCCTAGAAAGCCCTCCTACCCCAGGGCCACCTGAAAAACTGCTACCACCACAAATGTCTGTGGTTTCTAGACTCTGAGTGACAACAGGAAACCTCATGCTGAAGACCTGATAAACGTGATTCCCTATCCCTGCTTTAATTTTTGATCTCTGAAATCTGAACTATTCCCTAGTTATAACATAGGAAGGTTCATCTATGTTCTCTGGTTTCTGGGAGCTTATTCTGTTGGCCTGAACAACTAAGTATTTCTGTCTGGGCCTATAAAATGATCATAAAAACATATCCCTAGATGTATTAATTCATTTCTGGGTACGTTCATGCAATGTAAAGAATTCAGCAGGTTTTCCCACATAGAAAGTCAATCCAGAGTTACTTCATACGTCAGCATGCATCCCTCTTCCTGACCTTAGGTACTGGCTTCTGCTGTCTTTGCTTGTGAAGACTCTCAGGTTTCCACCAGGTCATGTGACATGTTGCCCTTTACTGTACTGAGATTCTTGCAGTGCTTTATTATCCATTATATTACTTCACAGGATGGGACAGATACTCACATAATTAAGATAAAAGAAACTGAATGCTGCGCTCAAGGGCGCAGCTTGGGAGTGTCATCTGATCTGATCAGAGGTGCGGTAAGCTGGAGATGACAGTACATGCTCTACCATGCTCCAGAGCTTCATCAGATAAGGTTTAATTCTGCATCACTTAGGTAGATTTACTATAATTACCTACTTTCAGAAATTTATGATCTTACTTCCTCTTCTACAAAAGGAACATGGTGTTTTAGCTGCTTTATTTTTTTCCCCAAAGTAATTTTGTGACCATTATTGCAGTGGTTTTCTTCTATTCCCACCTAACTTCTAAAATGTTCACAAATTCCCCCTAGTGCATTGAACTGACATTCATTTCTTTGTCTGCTGACCAATCTTCCTCTCCCACCTCAGAGTAAAACCTTACACCCAGATATACTTTATATGTAGTTCATGGTCATAATTAGAATTTTCCTTCACCAGAGCAACAGCTGGAAGATCAAAACTCCCTTTAACTTAGGATCTGAAAACTAAGAGTAAGAGGCCTTTCTCCAAGTTTCTCATCTTGGATGTACGTAAGTGCCAGTAACCTTTGATGTGGGAAGCCAGTCAACCATTCTTACCTTTTCCATTTCTTTCATTATTTTCACTTGAATTACATTTATTTATTTATCCTAATAAATTCTCTTAAGAGAAGGGACCTTACATCTCTGAAAACTAAGCATTTCCCAGCAGAATCAGCCCTTGTATTTGCTGATTCTGCATCCACAGATTATAACAACTATGAATTGAGAATAGTTTGGCAAAGTTGCATCTGCACTGTACAAACACAGAGCTTTTTCTTGCTTGATTACCTAAGCAACAGAATGCAACAGCTGCATGTTTACAACGTATTTGCCTCTCATTAGATATTATGACTCACCCAGAGATTATAGACATGTAAACTATGCACAGGTTACATGCAAACACTGCACTATTTTATGTGAGACATGAGGACATGTGGATTTAGGTGACAGCTGCAGGCTGTGGAACCAGTCTACAGGACTCCAAGATGGGATGAAAAAGAAAATGATAAAGAGAACTGTCCTTAAGCACCTAATTCTGAGTGTTGACTGAGCCTGAAAATGGCATTGAGCATTTATCCCTCATTATTCATTCCAAAACATAAAGTTTCAAACCTGCTTTTTTAATTTCAGTTTTAACTTTTTTCAGGCTTCATGCATCATGGTATCTGAACTACACATAGGCATAAAATAAAGGTAATTTGAGTAAACTGAAACATGTCATGTTCCTGAATCATATGTCAAACCCTCATGCATTTCTGTATAAAATAAATATTCTTTCAGGTTTTGAGGCCTGGGTATCTAAGATGATCTAGAGATATAAAGAGGTAATAAAATTTGGGCAAAAGGAGCAATGAAAAGAAACTTATTTTCATAGGTGTGACTATGTCACAGAGAGTTAAAAATTCAAAATACTATGGAAGCAGGAGCAAGAGTGGAATGCAAGGACATAGCACATGAAACTCTACTATGCATAATTAGTACTGACAAAGTCACAGTGATAAAATTCAGATAGTTAATTGATAAGATCTTCAGAAAAATAAAATTTGAATTTCAATTCATACTCCACATAAATTATTTGTAGAATAAAATATTATAAATATATAAACCAACAATTAAATAAACAAAGAGCATAAACAAGTGCAAAAAGAATTTTTCTAGGCAAAATGGAAGTAAAAAATTCACCATGAAAAGAAAGATCAGATTCAAAACAAACTATTAAAACTTCAATGCATTTGAAATCTTGATAAATTTTATAAACAAGAACTTGAAAACAAACTTATTAAAGTGTTAATAGTCTTGATACACTCTAAGTTAATGCAAACAAGATTCACCTAATCTAGATGAGTCAAAATGGGAAAGAACTTGGAATAAAAATACAATAAAGCTACTTTGAAGATAACAATACAAACTGTATGAACCACTGTAAATTTCCTCTTATCTATGGCTTATATTTGTATAATTATCATTGCTTTTATTGTGTTTTCTAAACACAATATTTATTGTTTATTGTGTTTTTAAAATAAAAACTTCAATTCCTGTTGCAATCTCACCATCAAAGGAATGTAAAACAATTTATAAAATATGTCGGCCTTCAAAGCGTGAAAACATTTACAATGTTTAGGTGTCTACAGTGATGTGGGATCCAGGTTAGCCTTCTACTGCCTCTGTAACAAATGATTACAAACCTATGGGCTAAATGGAGCAAAAATTTGTTCTCTGACAATGACAGGGTCTCTCTATGCAGTTCAGGCTGGCCTTGAGCTCACTTTGTAGCCCAGGCTGGTCTCAAACTTGCAATGGTCCTCCTGTCTTAACCTCCCTAGTGCTGAAATTACAGGCATGTGTAATTTTAGAATAGTTTCATATTTATGAAAAAATTATTAATGTACAACAAAGAGTTCCAATGAATCCTAAATCTCATGACCCTTATAAATAGCTGAGATTAGTGTGGCATATTTATCACAATTGGTGAATCCAAGCTGATACATTATTAAGAACCTGAGTCCATAACTTACTGAGATTCTCTTACTTTTTGCCTTAAATTGATTTCATTTTTTTTCTGCTCCAGGTCCCATCCTGAATTCTGCATCACATTTACTCATGATGCCTCCTTACCCTCCTTTTGGTGCAGTTTCTTGGACGTGGCTTGTTTTGGTGACTTTGGAGGAATTACTGATCAGATACTTCCAGCATGTCAGATTATTTTGATGTTTGATGCTTTTCTCATAATTAAACTTGTCAACAAGTATTTGGAAGGAAGACCACCAAGCTACAGCGCCATTATGCAAAGAGACTAAGGACACACGTTATGATGAAGAATCACTACTGGTGATGCTGACCTTGATTGCTTACTGAAGTAGGGCTGGCCAGGTTCTCCACTGTACAGGAACAGCCTAGGCCCAAAGCCCACCTTCTCTCTCTCTCTCTCTCTCTCTCTCTCTCTCTCTCTCTAAGTTACCATGGACAGCTCACATTTAAGTGATGGGAAGTCAAGCTCCATCTTGTCAAGCAGTGAGTATGTGTATAAATCACTCAGGATTCTTTTCAAGGTACATTAATATCATTCATTTATTTATTCCATTATTTATATCAGTTTGGATGCATATATATCTATTTCATAAATTAATATGTTATTAATATTGAGGCTCAACATTTTCCAACTTTGCCAGCTGGGAACACTTAGCTGGTCCCTGTGTGTCTCGGACAGTCCCCTGGGTCTCCCCATCACAGATTCATATGCACACTTCCTTTGCTTCCTGATACTGTGAGATTCTCCAAGCTTGTTCTGATTATTCCTTATCTAGCACATCCTTAGATTAAACTACTTCTACCCTGATTCTTTACATCCAAGAATGGTTTTAGCAACCAAGCTCTACATACAAGGATGCTCATTGCTATTGGGACAGGAAATACAGATTGTAATTGTTATTTTCCACTTCAATTGACACTTGCCTTCTTCAATCAGAAGGATTTAAAGCAACACATTTTAAATGTATCATTCTGTATTTGCCAAATTAACAAGTGTAATAGAAATTTTAAATATTATACTTTAAAAAGTATTTGTTACTTGGCAGCATTTAGACATGAAAAATTAAAATTTAAAATTGCACTAAAACTCTTAAGACACTATATAAATATAATGATAATTTCATTATTTTTTGATTTTCTTATTTTTCTCTGATATGCAGATATGCCACTACATTCCTTTTATAATGGAAACAAAAGTTCAAATAAATTGTGCTATGTCTAGAGTTATTAAAAATGTACTACTCAAGGAATACTATTTGAAACTTTTCTAAAAGCTATATATAGTTTTCATGGATGTTATAGGAAAATTCTGCCTAATATTTAATGCTACTATAAGCAACTTCATTTTAGCAGAATAATAATTTACTTGACTAACAGTAAAAAAGAAAAATGTGTCAAAAATTAAACACAAAGAAGAATGTAATTAAAGTTTAATTTTGTTTTTGATGATAGCATTATTAATCCTGATTAGCATATCAAAGAAATTTCTTGGAAAAGGTGGCATTTATTGTTACTAAAGACTAAATAAGATTTTAACAGAGTAAACATATTTCAAAAGAGTATAAAGTTAACAGAGGCAGAGCTTGGCAGTGCACATCTGTAATCCCAGCACTCTGGAGGCAGAGGCAGGAGGCTTGCTGTGAGTCTAGCCTGGGCTGCAGAGTGATACCCTGCTTCAACAAAACAAAACAAAATAGTAATATAATAATAATCATGAAATATAAAGGAGAGGGACAGAAATGGGTCCATTTTAACAAAGATGTAAGTAGGAAGCTTTTGTAGAAGTTCAGGATTTGAAAGCTTGATGTGGAAAAGGTCCTCTTAAGGTTTTGCTGTTTTAAAATCTCTGCTCGATTAATAAAAATGAAAATGAGAGGAATCTATGAATTATCAATCATGACTCAGTTATTCACATTTATTTGTTTGTTTACTGTGGTAGATTTTGTGTTCATTTTGATGCTGCTGCTGTTGTTTTGTCTTGTTTTGATTCATTTTGTGGTGCTGAGAATCAAATCCAGGACCTCATGCAATCTAGGCAAGCATTCTATCACTGCGCTACACCACTGAGCTGTAATCTAACCTCTTTATTATTTTTAACACATGAGTCCATTCATCTTTATGACTTCTGAGATAAGTCCCATTGTCATTTCTGGTTTTCAGAAGGTGAAAGCGAGGTGCTTTAGAGTGAAATAATCCCATAGGACAGGGCAGTTGGAAGGAAAGGGGTAAATGTCTTTAACATAACTAAATTCATGTTCTCAAAGAAATGTTTTGATGCCTTTAATCCTAGTTGATAGCAATATAGAAAATATTGCTGCAATGAAAAATAATAAAAGCATCAAGGTATACTTAATTTGGAGCACCATGTACAACATTGGAAAACTGGTCATTAACAGAGCTGATAATTTTTGGTTTTGAATACGATTGTGCTCCTGTTGGTAAAAACAACCAATTAGAAATGGAAGAGGGAATAAATAAGAAATGGAAGAGGGACTGGGGATTTAGCTCAGCAGCATAAGCGCCTGCCTGGCAAGCATGAGATGATGAATTCGATCCTCGGTACAAAAGAAAGAAGAAAGAAAGAAAGAAAGAAAGAAAGAAAGAAAGAAAGAAAGAAAGAGAGAGAGAGAGAGAGAGAGAGAGAGAGAGAGAGAGAGAGAAAGAAAGAAAGAAAGAAAGAAAGAAAGAAAGAAAGAAGAGAGAGAAAGGAAGGAAGGAAGGAAGGAAAGAAGGAAGGAAGGAAGGAAGGAAGGAAGGAAGGAAGGAAGGAAGGAAGGAAGGAAGGGAAGAGGCCAGGGATGCTCAATGACAAAATAAAAAATAATAATGGAGAGCATTTATAAAACACTGTGTATCAAGACATATTATATATTGATTTGTCTTTCATTACTATTTCCACCTTAACAGAAGAGTTTTATCACTTCTTTTTTTTTCTATTTTTTGGAGTAATTACAGTTGTACCCATTAAATAAATGGTAAGAAGAAATATTTTTGACTTTCATTTTCCAGGAAAAACACATTTCCTAGCTCACTCTGAATGGTAGCTTCTAGTCATAGGGTGAAAACTTACATGGGACAAGTTTGAATTGTCCACTGGGTTTGGACAAACTAAAGAGCTTTACTGGCTTTTCCTTGACTAAAGAAGAAGAGGACACACTTCTTTTGTGACACTGCAGTGTATTACATACATGCTCTGTCTCCATCTCTTTCCAAGTGCTCCCTTGTTTATTTTTTATTTTGCCCTAAAGGTGATTTTTATGCATTTTCTTTTTAAGTGCAGTTTTAGTAAAATAAGTAAATAAATTAATTAAATAACCATAATCCCCCAAACAATTGAAAAATTGATTTTAAAACTGAAAGAAAAATATCAAGTATCACAATTCTTTATTCTATTAGGTTATAAGCAAACATCTTATTTACTTTCAAATTGTTTTTATTCCTTACACTATGTGTTTTGATTGTTTGACTCACATTTTTCAATTTATACAAGGTATTTGAAAGCCAAGGTTAGAATAGATTGCATCATAATTTGCCTTGCTAAAGTACTAAATTAAGAAAAGTACTTTTGTAATTTTTACTTACTGATCAGGTATTTAGGTACAAATAAAAGCCACTAAGGAAAAGGTGGATGTATATTATCTTTATTTCTTCTAACATCTCCCATGGTAGGTTTGTGAGGTACAAAATTTAACCTTCATATCTAGTATTAAGAGCTGTTTCCCCTTCTTCTGAAGGGGGTTGATGAATTGGGGAGTTAGTTGTAATTATCAGCTTGTGAGGCTCCAGGTGAGGTGGCTGGATCGTGGTGATATTAGACTCATCTGTGAATTATTTCACTAGTGTTCATAGCTGAATGTGCTGTTGGAAGTGGGGCCCAGGTAGAAGTGGGTCACTGAACACAATCTGCAGGGGGTTTTATCTCCTGCTGATATCTCTCCTCCATGTTTTCCTTCCTGTCCAACATGAACCGAGCACCTTTGCTCCTCCATACCCTTCCACCATGAGGTAGCTACCTTGGAGACACACTACCATGAGCACCTGGGAACCAGTGAGTCAAGCTAAACCTCCTCCTTTAAGTTACAGGTCTCAGTCACTTTGTTCAGTATCAGGAAAGCTTTGCAATACCATGAATTTACATGCACAGATTGTTTGAGAGGGAGGACTGAGAGAGACAGACAGAGAGGAATGAGGACTGAAATATGCAGACATTTATTTAAGATCCATTGATTTACCGGTGTGGATCCTGTAAGGTCTATGTTGGTCTTCCTCCTGGGGTGGTCGTTAGTGACTGGACCTCAGCTCAGGCACACTATATCCTACATTCTTCCTGGTGCACTTGAAAGGCTCCTTGGATGAAAGATGGAGGAAATTCAGTCTTACCTGCTCTCTGTGACTTCCAAAGAGATGTCACTCACTATGTATAGTCTAGAAAATAATATGCACTATTTGTTAACCCTCACTGTGAGGTCCATAAGGGCAGTGGTTTTGTCTTCTTTTGTTCCTTTGGACATTTGGAGTGTCTGGCATGGCAGAGGGTATTTAGCTGAAGCAACAACAAAACTGCTTACCAATCATTGGGTATCATCTAGAACGTGGTCTATAATATGAGAGTAGTATATAAAGAACTGAGTTGAATTTCCTGCTCAAAAAGACTTGACTGTCAACTCCATTCCACAGAAGACTTCTTTTTTCTAATCTAAGGAGATAAGGAGAGCTATTGGCTTAAACTCTTCAAATTCTCTTAAAAATATTTCCTACCTTACATCTGGATAGTAGCTGTCATAGTTGGGGTGCCGACTGTCTCCCAACGGGTTCAGATGTTAAAAGCTGAGTCTCTAGCATGGTGCTACCAGAAGAAGCAGAACCTTCAGAAGTGGTAGATAGGAAGACACTAGTTGCTTTGTCTTTTTTTGATCCCATCCATGAGGTGAGCAGTTATTTTCTTTTTCTGCGATTTACTACCTGATAGCTCAAGGCAATGTGGCCAACAATCATGAACCAGAACTTCTAACATTGTGACCCAAAATAAATTATTTTTAATAATCTCAGATATTTCATAATTGTGTTGGGTAGCTGATTATCAGAGTAGTGTTAGAATTTAGAAGTAAAAAATATGGCATTTTTATGCTAAGTTTCTGGTGCGATCATTTTTCCCAGTGTATACCACACCAAATCCTGGACTATGGAACAAAGTGTGTAAAAATAACCATCCCATTATATTATCTGCTTCATGCGAATCAAACTAAGACACAGAACGACTGAGTGACTCATCAGAGACCACAGAGCTCGGAAATGTCTACTGTGAATCTGAAACTCCTTGGATGGTTCTACCAAGTACCTGTTTCTAGGCCTCTGAGTAGGAAGGTTCTACCTCTCCCATTCTTTACTTACTAAAAACAATGAACTCTCAGCTCAATTATTTTCTTCCAGTCATTTATCAACCTCTTAAGAGTCTCTTCAGCAATCATTCTCAATCAGAGGTGACCTTGGTAATATCTGTGGACACTTTTTATTGTTCATAAGGTGGTAAAAGAAGGTGGAATGTTTTACTAATGTCAGGGCAGAGACCAGGAATGCAGCTACACAACCTGAAATGTACATAGTAGCCCCACAACAAAGATTTCACAACTTTAAAGGTCAAACTGTGCTGAAGTTGAGAAATTTGACTCTAAGCCCTGGTAAGTACCCCCACTGTGTGCTATGAAACCAAAAGGTACAGTCATTTTATAGTGCTTATTACAGTTCATGATTTTACATTTATTATTATAAATATACACTTGTGTTAGTCAGGTTTCTAATACTGTAACAAAATACTTGAGATGAACAACTTACAAAGGGGAAGGTTTTGATTTTGCCCATAGCTTTGCAAATGTCAGTACATGGTCAGCTGGGCTCATTGCTCTTGGATCTGTGGCAAGGGAGTGCATCATGGCAAATACCATGTGACAAACAACCTGCTCACCTCATGGTCAGCATTCGAAAGAGGGGAAGAATGTGTGCTTGTCCTACCATCTCCTCCAAAGACAAGCCTCCAGTGAATGCAATAACGCATGCTTACTGAAAAACACTCCATGCGACATCAGTAGTCTCATATTGCTCATGTTTTCCACGTTATTTCCTGCATCTTTTTATCCCATGCTTGAGTTAATCCCCTTTTGTTCTGTCCATCATGGTCCTAGAAGCAAAAGGCTCTCTCCCATATACATCATGTGTAGATGTATTGTGCTGCAGCATGTCACACCATCTAGACTTGAGTTAACACACTGCATGATGCTCAGGTAACAGTGAAATTCCTTTTACTGTACTTCTCAGAACACGATCCTGTCACCAAACAAAGTAGGAAGACTGTTACCTACTCAAAATTTCCCTGATACCTCACCATTCCCTCTAGATGGAATTTTGGTAGAGATATCATATAATTTATCATCCAGACCATGACTGTTTTACAGACATAAACTGGCTATCTTATCTGAATCATAGGAAATTGCTCAACAGAATTATAATGTTGCAAGCTCCATGGCTGCATATTATGACTAATATCAAAATGAAAACATGGAACTGAGGATTATAATCTACTCTCATTTTTTATGCTGAAGAAACAAAACAAATCAAGTAAGCCTGAAAGGAAAAGTTACATAGGTGAATATATGAGATGCAGAAGGCTTTAGTCCTTTATTCCTAGTAAGAAAGTTCCCATTAGAGAAGGGAATATTGTGGGTGTATGAACTAGCTGTATGAACTAGTTGAACTAGAGAGATCTGAAGGATGTTGAATGGGTTGGATAAGGACCCGCCCCAAAACCTTATGCAGTCATGGAGGTGACTGAGTCTAGCGTTTGTGATTGGTTTATTGTCTCGCACTGGGAATGGCAGTGTGAGTGCTGCACCTGCCCAGGGGCGGGAGTCAGCATACACTGTAAGGGAGGGAAGGAGTGGATGTAAAGTGCCCTGTTCAGTCTTGTTTCTTGCTGCTGCTGCCATGAGTTGTTGCACCTTAGCCATGCTATCCTGCCTTGGAGCCATGTAAGTATTGATTGAAGCCTCCAAAAGCTGGATGCTAAACAAATCTTCCCTTGTATAATTTTGGGTGTCTGGTATTTTGTTTCATCAATGAGAGAAAAAGTAACCAAGACACAATTTGGTACCAGCGGAGTGAGGTTGTTGCAGTGATTATAACTGAATATGTGGTTTAAGAGCCTTTGGCTTGTGGGAAGAATTTGGAAAGGTTTAGAGATTTTTCCCAAAAGAGTGGCCCTAAAATGCCTTAGGCTATTCTGTATGGGTGATGCTGGTCAGAGCTCAGAAGACCAGAAGGCTGATAATGACCAGGTTTGGGAAGTTTCTGCTGGGAAGGACTGCATTGGTTGTTGGACTCCGGATGGTGTGTGTTATGGTCTGGCAGAAAGTTTGTTTGCATTTTGCTCATGTCCAGAGACTGTGCTGAGAAGGAGATTAAGGGTGGAAGACTAGTTAATCTTGCAGAAGAAATCTCAAGGCAGTCAAATGTTGAGGTGGTAGCATGGCTATAGTTGGGGGCTTTTAGCCAGATTTATGTTGTCAATTAAGAGCAAAGAGCCCAGTAGGTGATTTAAAATCTTGTGAGCTTGGCCAGAAAGATGTAAACTGTTAAAGACAGAGCTGAGATCTCAACTGCTGAGAAGGAGCAAAGAAATAAAAAGATGGCTTAAGGGCACCATGAAAAGCAGTGAGTCTCCATGCTTAGCAGCACCAAAACTGCAAAAATCAAAGACTGCTTCAAGGAGAAAGTTGCAAAACACCATATTCAAGAATGGCAGTGAAGGCCAAATGCAGTTCCCAAATGGCAGTGGCCATACCAGATTCCCAAATGGTAGCGGCTTAGAGAAGCTGTTCCTTACTATCAAGTTCAGAGTGCTTAGTGATCCAGGCACTTGACCCCTACAGCCAAGAGAGAGGAAAGCCTTGCTACTCTTCCAGCTGGTAGTGGACCTTGGCGTCATCCATGTGGCACTGGTTTTAGGCACATGCTGAATACAAGAGTTCTGAAGTTAAGACCGCTTCCACTCTAATTTCAGCAGGCCAGGGAGGCCAGACAGTGCACCCCTGAGAGAGTAGTGTGTGTAGCTGAGAGTGTGAAGGCAGAGGTTTAATCAGTAACTCAGAAGTGTAGAAAATTCAGGAGTGTGAATCATCTGAGAAAAGCTGCAAAGACTAAGCAGAGAAGGCCTAAGAGAGAAGCCATGGGAGCTAAAACCACCAGAAGTGCTGTGGGGGTGGATTCACTCAAGCCTTTTGGAGCTCACAACCAGATTGCTTCAGATGTTGAGCATGGAATTCCAGGACGTAATGTTTGCCCTGCTGGATTTTTGGACTCCCTTTGGTTCCATTCCTTTGTATCCCTCTATTTGCACCCTTTGGAATAGTAATGTTTATCTTATACCATCGTATGTTGGAAGTGTTTAACTTTGTTTTCATTTGTAAAAGGGGTTATAGCTGTGAGTTTGACTTAGATCTAAGCAGACATTGGAATTTTCAACAATGCTGAAATGTTAAGACTTTAGCAACTCTAGGAGATGAACTAAATGTCTTTTATATAAAGTTGTGTATGAGTCTTTGGGGGGCCAGGGGTGGAATGTTATGGTTTGTGTCTGGGTGTCCCCCCCAAAACCTCATGTAGTCATGGAGGCAGCTGAGTCTAGCAATTGTGATTAGTTTGTTGTCTAGGGCTGGGATTCCTGGTTTGAGTGCTGTACTCACCCAGGGACAGGGAGCCAGAATACAATATAAGTGAGGGGGCAGGTGTGTCTTACTCCCTTTCTGTCCTGTTGACTTTTGTGTCTTGTGGCGGCCATGAACAGTTGCCTCTTAGCCAAGTCACCCTACCTTGGAGCCAGATGAGTACGGACTGAAATCTCTAAAAACCGTGAGCTAAATAAACTTCCCTTCCTTCATTTCGGGTGTCAAATATTTTGTCTTAGCAATGAAAGAAAAGTAACCAAGACAGACCTTCTTCAGAGACAAACAGGCATAGTAAAATGGTTTTCTTCAAATACTTCCTATCATATTGAAGTGGGAGACTATAGGGTCTGAAACAAATAAAGTAGCAGCTTTAGTGAGCCAATGTATATTTTCATAAGCTCCAGCTCCACGAGGAAATATTCGAAGATAGGTAAATAAATGTGAATAATACAATAGTTTGAAACTTCAAAAAGTCCCTAAGTAGGTGAAATTTGAAACCGTGAGGAGGAGATCAGTGAGCTGAGTTACGGGTTTTCTTGTTGATCACTGGCATTTTGCTGAGTCCAGGCCTTTACACTACTGTTTCCAACCCTCCACAAGGAGCCAATCAAAGAGTAAGAATAACCAAAACAATGTTCTGATCCATTGCGCCTGAGTTGCAGCCTCTGTCACGAGATCATTTCTGTGCTCACTCTGCACACCCAGCTTTCATTAACTGCTCCCAGGCTGTGCACAACTCCTTCGAAGTTATTAGTTGCTTCCCACCACTTTGCTTCTTCCTTTCCTAGACAAATTTAAAGGGAGTTAACATTTAGTGAAACCCCTGACTTAACTGATGAGCATACCCAGATTAGATAATGAACATAAAGCTAATCATAAACCAGGATATTTGGAGGAATGGAAGAAAAAAAATCCCAGTGATTATGAAGAGGTGGCAATGTTCAAGACTTACCTAGATTGGAAATGTTTGCATGCAACAATCACCTCTAAGACATGGTCATTATTTAGGTTAAAGCATTCAAACTGTGTTTTTAAAAAACTCCAAAACTAGAGTTATTAGATAATCAAAAAGATTTTGAGAATTTTCAAAGAAGTAGAGAGCAGAACACTGGTTCTCAAAGACTAGGAAAGATAAGGGAGAGAGACAGAGATGGAGGTTAATGCGTATGGGGCACTGCTGGGCAGGAAGAATCACAATCTTCTTTAGCAGCGTAGAATAGCTATGGTTAACAACAATTAACTATGTATTTCAAAACAGCTTGTAGGAAGGATTTTGAGTGTTCCCAATTCAAGGAACTAGTATTGCATCTGAGTGAAATACATACCAACTATTATGGCCTGATCATTCTATATTGTACACATCTATTGAAATTTCACACTATAGTCTGCAAATACACATAATTACTGCATAAATTAAAAATAAAAATGTTTTTGCAAGAAAAAGCACAAAAAATTTTGTACACATTCCTAACATTTTAAATTGATATTTTAAAATGTCCAAAACTCACGCACATACTCAATTTCCCCTATTATGCCGATTCTTATAACATTTATTTTGCAGTTCCAGTTTCTTTCAAGCTTATTCACTTATCAACATTCTGACTTTGTTTAATTTGAAATTTTTAAATGAATTTTATCAAAAGAAGTTAACTGTCAGTGAGGCATAGCAATAAAAGGAAAGATGATCACTATTAAACATTTTAAATACAACAATGACTTATTTTTGTTGTGAACTGGGATCAATTCCTATCAATGTAAGTGCCTCAAATCAATCAAGATTAATTATTTCTACAAGGAAGGATGTGAACCTATGTTAAGATTTTTAGGATATTTCATGGATCTCAAGAATCTGTGTGCATTTTTATGCATTATATAAGGATTACACAGGAAGTACAGCATTTGCTTTAAAAAGTGGGAAAAGTGCCCTGTGGAAAATAACTGGATCACTATTGAAGATGAATTAAAGAAAGTAGTAAAAAACCAGGCATCACAGTATAACTATCAAAAAACATTAAAACTTGGACAACCAATTTTCCTGGCAGAAGTATATGATCAAAGCTATGGAATAAGCTAGAGAACCCTTCACTCCTGCTTTACAGTTTTACTTCATGGTAATCTGTTTGGTGTAGCCATGTTATCCTGGGTGGGAAAACCCATGGGTGTTCAGCAAGTAGAGGGCAGAAATGCTGTGGGATTTTTTTACAGTTCTCAAGAAAATCTCACAAAATCAGGAATGTTCTGGACCAAAATGTCAGCAGTGCTGAGACTGAGAAATCATGCATTAGATAAAGCATGTGAAACATCAGGAGCACATAAAGGAAAGGACAGGAAGTTTAAAACAGTTAACTGTGGTGGAAAGAGTGAAAACCAGCTGAGACAAACATGGCATTGACAAGGATGTGACTCAAAAGTTGCTCATGGTACAGTCACCCCATGTCGGTTCCTAGTCACTCTTGTCCTGAAAGTTCCCTCATGCTGGCCATGACCACCAAACTTGGCTACTGTTTCTCCACAATTGCCTACTCTGTGGCTTACATGCACGTCACACTTCTCACAATCATATGAGGTGTGCTGGAAAAACATGGTGAACGTTTAAATTTTTAAAAAATGATAGCAAAGCACAATGCATTAATCCTCCTCAGCATGCAGCTCCCTCTCCTGAAACATACTCATCCCACCGTTTCTGGAACAATGCTGACCTTCCCTTTTGTGAATGTCTTCCTGGCTGCCTCAGTGTCCCAAACAGATTCAAAACATTTATCTTTCATGGTCATCTTGATTTGGAGATAGAACCAGAAGTCATATGGTGGCTGCCAGATCTGGAGAATGACATAGACAATGGTTGGGACATTCTCTGTTTGCTTCTTTTTTTTTTTCCCCTTTACTGAGCAAGCATTTTCTTCTGATTGTCACTGAAGGAATCACCTTTTATTTTTTCTGAACTCGCCTAAGCACGGAAGCAAAGCACTTGCAGTCACATTTTCCTGTGGTTTATTCTTGCCAACCATTCACAAGACTTCCTGCTTTCTCCCACTCTTCTCTGTTTAAAAGACAGCAGAACAGTGACCACATTGCCCTCCACCACTGTACCTGCAAGGTACTTGCTCTTCTACCTCGTGTTATTCATTGCCTCGATTCTCTTACTTTCCTATGGTTTCCCTAACACACATTTTTTTTGCCTTACTTTGTTCCACACTGTCACACAAATAAGCCTGTTCAGTTCTGTGTTCTTCAAGCTGTATACCTTAGCTCAATAAATACTTACTGAGCTCTGTTTTAACAGCCTTTGAAGCCATAAAATGAGTTCCAAAGATTCAGGGGTTACCTAGAAGTGCCCAAGTGTGTAATTCTTCAGGAAGTATACAATTTCTTTGGTTTCAAGTTTTTTTAAAAAAAAAGCAGCGATTTGTCATGTTTCATATTTCTAACTCAAGAGACCTGACTCATGTGGTTTACGTCAGAGCAACACTCTAAAACAGAAGGGAAATGTCAGATTGTTTATTTCTGCCCAATTTTCTTATCTCAAAATAATTCTGAGCTTGCATAATCAGATCTGTGTTCAATAATATCAGTGGAATTCCTTTTCAGATCACCCATTCTCTTTCCAAAAAATGACACTTTCTGGGAAAAGAAGAGTTAAACATTTTGACAATTGTGTCAAAATAAAAGGCAAAAGTGAATGAGAGCAGCCGCTGTGCGTGCAGGTGCAATAAACTTCTACTCTGATCTCACCTCATGCGCCACCTGCTTTTAAAGGCTGCTTCATCATAGATGAAAGGCAAAGATAGGAAGTTCCACCAAGACACTTCGAAAGAGCTCTCCTCCTGATTAGAAGCTTTCCCTCATGACGAGCAGAAGCCCTGTGACCTGCTGCTGGTGAAGCCTCTTGCACCCTGTGAGTTCTCAGGTGGGAGACACCTGATCAAAGTCCTCGCTGTAGATAAAGGAGAAAAGTCCATCGATCCTGCCTTACTTCATGGAACTTTACCTCGTTTTTTAAAGCCTATTCCGAGAGGTTTTTGTAATTAGCTAGCAGGATCAAGCAGTGGGCATCGCTGATATTTATTGGGGATCCAGAAGAGACTTACAGCTACCGTTTTGGAGCACCAAGGCCACAGCCCGGCTCATGCTGGCTCAGCACACGTCGCATTCAGAGCAACGCTAATTTGGGGGAATCAACAGATTTACTACTTATGTAAGGTATATAAAGTGATGCTTATACCTTTAAACTTCCCAGATACAGGTTTACTATATTCACTTTGCAATTAAGCATCTACTGTCTTAGGATATCTTCCCAAACTGCTGCCTTGAAATTTTATTTAGATTTTCTGTTTTTCTCAATTCTTTCTATGATGCTTTGGGTTTTTGTGAGCAGACTCTTGAAGTAAATTGCAATATGTTGTAGGCATGTTTTAGGCATCTTCGCATTTGATGGGATGTAAACTCTGTGAGAGAGAGGTGGTGTTCTCTTCACTGTACTGGGTATGGGGAAGAATACCTTTCCTGATGGGTAGATGTGTAATGCTGCAGTTGGTTCTGGGCTGGCACCCAAATCCTCTTATGTTAAAGGGTTGGTACCTAGCAGGCACTGTTGAGAAGTGGTGAGTATTTTGGGAACTGAGGTGCAGCCCCCTGGTCACTAGAGGCATGTCTGTGAGGGGATAATGAGTTCCCTGTCTCTTTCCATCTTTTCCATGGCAGTCACAATTTCAGAATTTGTGCTTCCCCATGCACTCCTGGTGGTGATCACAGGCACAAATGGAGCTGGATGAAACCTTGACAACTGAACAAAGCAATCATTTTCTCTTTGGACGTTTACTCTCTCAAATATTTGTTAAACTAACAGGAGACTGACTAATCTACATCCCATTTAGTAAGTGTGTGTTGAATGGTTTTCAGATTTCATCATTGTCTGTACATAAGAGCTTAGCGCATCAAAATATCCAAACGATCAATAAGTCTGTGGAGTCAATGCGTTGATTCAATTACAATAAAGAATTGTACACCATTATCATTTACTGAATATTAATATGTGCAGACCTGTTCTCATTTGATCCAGTAAAGAAGGTACAAAGCAGTTGACTAATTTCACACAGGAGGAAACTGATGGAGAACATAGGAGCTAAGTTAGCCAAATTAACACGAGAGAGTCTCAACTTAAATGCAAGTCAGGTTGCCTCTAGGCCTCAGAACAGCCTCAGTTTGGAGACTGGAGCTCTCAGGTTTTAAGTCGAGCTACCTTGGTGACCATTTCCATCTCTTTATACAAGTTAAACCTTTATAAAAATATCTATTACTTGGTTACAGTACTTTGCACTGTAAAATCACTTTAAATTTAAATAAAAACTGATTAAGTTCCTACACTACCCCTTAGATGTAAGTATTAGGATTTTTATTGGTGAATAGTGAAGCTAAAACAAACAGAGAAAAGAGGAAATACTGTCCTCGGAGACAATAGAGCTCAGTTATTTTGAATTTTCTATTCTCTAATTCTGTTTTCACACGGCTGAGACATGTCTTAAAATACAAAAACACTTTTGAAACTTACATCATCATGAATTTTTAATAAAGTCACTGATCCCAGCTGTATTTCAATGAAATATCAACAATAACAAAAATAGCAACCCCTGGCATGTTCCATTGCTCCTGAAGTGGTGAATAACAGTGAACCATCTTGAACACATCATTTTATTTAAAATTCACGTTAATCACATGTAAGATTGTTTCTGAAGATCTAACATAGTAATCCAAAGTATACAAAAGTAGCTTTGGGGAGAAATAGAGTACAAACTCACTTGAATTTAGTCAAAGTTTTCCAGAGAAACGGAATGAACATATATATGTGTCACTCCTCATGACTGAGAATTTGAAGTGCCCAAATCCGAGGAAATGAGAAGACTGGTGTCCTGTTCAAACAGGAACAGAAAGTTCATCTCTGACATTTTGTTCTATTTACTTTCTAAACGGAGTGGATGGTGCCTGTCTACCCAGAATGGTGAGAGTGACCATCTTTACTGATTCTACTGATTGAGTGCTAATATTTCCAAGCAATAAGCCCACTGGCATCTCCAGAAATAATATCTCACCACCTTAGTTCAGTTAAATTCACATATGAAATGAACCATCACACTTGCACTGGACTGAATTTAATATGGGCCTGGTGATCTCTCACAGTAGGTCTCCTTCTTGCAGGTACATCTTTTACAATACAGATCATAAGCCATGCAACACTGCCTTAATATAGAGGGATGCAAGCATGAACCTGCAAGTTACTATTAATCTTAGCATTTATCAAACAATATGTAGCTTAGTTAGTATATATAAAACTATCAAAGTGACACGGGATGTTAATTACTGTTTTAGTTATTTTTCTCTCATTGCTGAGACAAAATACCTGACACCCAAAGTTAAAGAGGAAAAGGCTTATTTAGCTTACAATTTGTAGAAGTTTCAGTCCATAATCAGCTGGCTGCAAGGCAGGGTGGCATGACTGAGGATCAACCATTTACAGTGGACTGAAAACACCAAAAGCAGGAAGGGAGAAAGGGGGAGGAACACTTTTAACCTCTCTTAAATTGTAAGCAAACTACCTGCCCTAGGGTGGGTGCAGCACTCGCATCCCAATCCCAGCCCTAGACAATGAACTAATCACAAACCCTAGATTCAGCCACCTCCAAAAATCCCACCCCCATAACCACATGAGGCTTTGAGAAAACATTTAAACACAAACCGTAACATTTACCAATGAAGATAAAAATATAAGCAGTATAATTCAGGTCACGTATATGAAATGATTTCAGGAAAGAGGAATCAAGAAATATCACAGATGATACAACCTTTGGGTTTGTTCAGCCTCGGAAGGGCAAAAACCATTGAGTCTTTCCCATGTTCCACCCAGCGTTACAACAGCAAATTAACTGGAGTACACAGTTAAAGGAGAGTGGAATTTGGGTATAGGCAGCAGAGGAGAAACAGACATGAGGTAAAGAGACAAAAAAAAAAAAAAAAAAAATCACATGCTGTAGTCCAAGGTTGGAGTTCTTCCAGGAGAGGTCAGGCCAATCAGACTGCTAAAGAGTTGTTAAGATTATAGCCTTGGAAGTGAGGCAGGGGTTTGATAAGCTCTTAAAGCAAGGTTTTAGAAGAATTTCCTGGATATTAAAGCACAGTGACACCAGGAACAGAGCCCCATTAGTTATGAAGTATATCCTAATGTGAGTTGATGATTTGGGGACAGTTGGAAGTGAAAGGAAGGAATAGATGCCAGAGATGTTAAAGAGAAAACAATAAAATGTCAAATCGTGTTTGTTTCTGGGAAAGAAATCTACCTAGGTACCCGAAATGATAAGCACCTAATTTATTCCAGAAAGGAGGGCAAAATCAGAACTGCTTCTGAGCCAACGTGCAGATGTAGACCCGTGAGCATGTTAGAGAAGAGAGTAACAAGCCCACGTCAGGCGTAGATACTGGCCTTGGCCACACAGGGTATAGAGTTTAACTAAGACACGAGTCACAGGAATGCAGACCAACAGCTGTGGTGACCTTATTTCCAGAATTTGAAAGGGAATATTGTTTTTCCTTTTTTCTGATTTTTAATAGATTTGCATGGACACTCATACAAAGATGAGAAGTTAAATCATATTTACTTAAATGTTTATTACTGATTTGTACTGTTATTATATTTTACCAGAATAATTTCCTTTGGCCTCATCAAGAGATTACAAGCTACACTGAAACTGTGTCTTTAGAATTCTTACTAGATGCTAGGCAAATATCTTATTTTTCCCCTGCTTTGTTAGACTATACTAGTCATTTGAAAATATTATCCCATAACACGTTTATTTGTAATCATATGATTTGCGAGAGACAATTCAAAATGCTGATGAAATTTCTTTAGAAAGAGTTGAGATTAGAGTTCTTAAAACAATCTTTTCATTTTAAGTCAAGAAAGATAACTTTAAAACAGGATATATTTGGATTTGGTGCACATATGACATCAATTATAAATTTAAAACAAAATGACAACTTTAAACAATGCTGTACAAGCATAATAACCAAATCAAAATGGATTAAAGCCTTAAATGAGAGACTTGAAACCATAAAAGTTATCGAAAAAACCATGAGAGAAACACTGCATGGCCCTGGGGTTGACAGTGATTGCTTGGATATGATACCAAAAACACAGACAACGGAACCTTAAAGAGTCAAATGAAACTGTGTCAAACAGAGGAGCTTTCACACGGGAAGCAATCGAGAGAGTGAGATAACAGCCTAAAAATGGTGAAAATATTTGCAAACCATGTATCTCCAAGGTGCTAATATCCCAAATACATAAAGAATCCTTATAACTTATTAGCAAAAAACAAGAAACAAAAAGCAAAAGCAAATAACCAGATCAAGAAATGATAAACCAGGCATGGTAGTGCACTTCTGTAATCCCAGAACTTGGTAGGCTGAGGCAGGAGGATTGAGACTAACCTGTTCTACGAAGTGAGCTCGACACCAGCCTGAAATGCATAATGAGACTCTGTCTCAAAAAAGACAAGACAATAAATAAATGAAGATTTCAGATTAAGAAATGGGCAATTTCTGCAGAGAAGGATAATTTCTGCAGAGAAGACAGTTTCCAACCAGTGTATGAATAGACATTATGTATCACTGATCACCAGGGGGATACAGGGAGGAGCCCCCCTGCCTTGCACTGGTGGGGTGGCCATCACCACAAACAGCCATGATGACTCTATGGAGACTTTCAGCACCTGTGTTGAAAGTTCTATTTTCCACTGTGGAAAACAGAGTGGAGATGCCTTTAAAAATTGAAATGGAGGCCGGATATTTAGCTCAGTAGCATAAGTACCTGCCTGGCAAGCACGAAGTTGTGAGTTCAATCCCCAGTACCAAAAAAAAAAAAAAAAAAAAGAAAGAAAGAAAGAAAGAAATGCTATATGACCTAGTGTTGCATTTCTGATAATTTGTTCAAAAAACTGAAATTAGAATCTCGAAGAGATATCTGTATCTCATTCCATTGCAGCATTATTTAAAATAGCAATATAGCTTGAGCACCGATTGATGAATGAATGACAAGGAACTGTGATAGTGCTGTAAAATTAATTCTATCCACATGAAGTCTCTAACATAATCAAAGTCTTAAGACTTTGGTCTACCAGAACTTGAGGGAAGAGGGAAATGGGGAACTGTCACTTAACGGGTATGTTAGTTGGCTTTCTGTTACTATAATACATGTTAGCAAATGGATGAAAGTTCTTTACTCAAATGAGATAGACATCATGAATTGGCACCATACAACTTCCCTGGTGTGGATGTCTCTAAGTGTTAGCCACAGTGGTTCTCAGTTTTCAAGGTTACTGTTCTCAGCATTGACAGCCAACATCTCTCAGCATTTAGTGTGAGGATAACCCTATTCCCTGGTGTGAGAACATTCTTATGAGTCTCAGCTGCCTTTGTGTAAGTGCCTCTGCAGCCAGGGTTCTAAGGCCCCGTGACAGCCTCCTGGAGCACTTTTCTAGCAGTTTGTGGCACCTGTGTACAGCTGTCCCACAGGTCTCCCTGTCCTATCTCTCCACAGCCCTCAGCTCTTCACTGCTATGCCATCTCAGCTCTCTGCCACTTCCAGGAGATCTTTAGCAGCCATCATAAGTACACTCAGGACTAACAGCTGTTAGTGTTACCCTCTCTTCTTTTAGCACAATAAACTTGTCCCACTCTATGCAAAATACAAGTCAGCAGTCAGTCCACCAGAATGAGGCTTCGCTGGGCTCATGCTGCAGTGCAAGGTTGTAGTGTACAGGAAAGAACTCTTCTGGATTGACCATAGGGGGTGAGGGGAATGGGGCCTGGTTAGAGAAGGGGAACCCAGGGCATGTGCAGTCTCCAGGAGACCTATTTGTGAAGCCTCTGGAGTAGTGGCAGAGGGGAGGACTTATTTCTGAAGGGCTGCTGGATAGTGTCCCAGGTGGTAGCGGGTGATGAGAAGCTGCTATAACTGAAGTTTCTAGAAGTCTGGGGTAGCTCTGATAGCATCAAAGTTCCCCAAAGCTCTTCAAAAGTGTCTAGAGCTGCACTGGCTGACAAGATGACAGCGTGCCTGATTTGAGGGGGTAGCAGCCCTGGACTGACAGTTCTTCCTCATTTTCCCAGAGTGATGAGTAGAACTCCCAGTGCCCATGCTACCAACAAATTTCTAGGAACAGAGGCAGTGTCGATCATGACCTAACAGAGTCCAGGGACTCTGGGGAGGACATTAGCAGCCCCTGGTCCAATCCCAGCCTCTGCCCTATGAGGGACAGTTGTCTGGCTACTCCTCAGAGAGGTGGTGGCAGCAGGGATATTGTTGCTAGTGACGGATCCCAGCTCCCATCAGAGCTGAAGGAACCGGAAATGCACTAAGGGCCACTGGCAAGGCAACTGCAGAGGCGGCAAGAAGATCCTAGAAACAATCCTACTTGGATCAGCCTCTTGGCAAGGGGGAGGGCCATGATATCTGCCAGCCAGCAAAATCACAGTCCCTTTGGCTGTGAATGTATTTCTCAGGAAGGGTTGGGTCTCACAGTTCTAGCTCAGAAATCCCTGAGTTAATCAATGTAAGAAGACCAAAGTTCCTTTCAGCTCGCAGTTCTAGAGGATTCAGTCCCTGACCCACTGGCCTATCACTTTTGGGCCTGTAATAAGGCAGCACATCATGGTGGGTGTGCCTGGCGGGGGAAATCCCAAGCTCGTGGTCAGAAGCCAAGCAAAGCGAGAAAGAGACTGACAGACATCCATGCCCCCAGGGACCTCAAACCTCCCACCAGACCCCATCTCTACCACCTCCCAACACGCAGTTCGGTGGGTTGAGGCTCGCACCCTTCAAAATCCAAAAGTTTCAGTTAAGCAAGAACAAAAGCTTTTAGGAATCTGGGGTATGTATAAGCATTGTCCTGCTAATTCATAGTGCGGTATTACACACTTCCGAATCTGTTAAGAGGGTCCTGTTTCATGTCACGTGTTCTTGCCATTATTTTTGTTTTACTGTAGATTGGCATTCCATCATTTTCTGTCATTTCTTTGAGCCATATTTAGAGTGTCAGAGGTAATCCTCATCCTCCTCATCAACAACAACAAAACAACACCCCCCCAAAAAAGCAAGAACCAAAAGAAAAGAAAAAGAAAGCAAAGTTGCTGTTTAGACTTTCGTCACCTTTTGCCATTGTTAATGCCATATGATTGAATGATTGTACTACAGTTGCTCTAGTGTCCGATGCTGTCATTTGGCTGAGTCCTGTCAAGCTAAGTACTCTTGAGAGGTTGCAGCTGGACTGGTCCATACACTTTGGATGATTAGTAACAGCGTTAATTGCACTACAAATTTATGATGGGGGGTGAGCAGGAGGAGCCTGTGTGCTGTCAGGTTTCTAAAACCTTCCTTCCTAAATCACAACTCAAGCCAAAATTTGTTTTTTGATACCATTTAGCAAATTAACACTATTTGTTTATATAAAAAATTATAATCTATATTTTATCAATATGGAACCTTCAGCCCAGAAGAGTAAGAAATCCAATCTAGACCAAATTAACATTATATCCAATATTTAAGCATGTTTTATTTTTATTAATGTTAATTTATCCAAACATTCTTCATAAAAAATATAGGAAATTATCCTGTAGATCAATAGTCAATGTTTCAATTTTACACCCAAATTTAAAAAGAAAAATCGTACTTCATGTCTAATTTAGTCTTTGCAGACTAGTTATACTTTTAAGGACCAGATATTTTGCTAGAGATTTTCACTTATGTGACTTTATTTTAAATTATAAATCTTGATGTTAATCTATGAAAATGTAGCTTAAAGTGATAATCATTAATCTAGTTAGGAATGATTCATGATCACAAATCAAATGTACTTTAAAAATCATACAGAGTAGAGGAAGTTTCAGACATATTAGGAAGAAAAAAAATATAGTGTTCCCTAAGGCAGTAGAAAATCTAAGGAATAGACTTATTTAATTGACCCCTGGGTAAATCTCACTGAATACATTTTTATGTTTGCAATATTTCAGAAATATATTCAAGAATACTAATGAAAACTATCCATGAAATATCTGTATCCTAGATTTTGAGAAGAATATTTACGCTGACTTTTAAAAATACTGTTTAAGATGGAGAAGTTCAGATAACATCTTGCCTAAACATACCCAACATCTTACTGTTCGTTCTCTATTCATGTGCTTTTTTTTCCTGTTGACTATTGTGTGCTTCTAGTTTATGTGGTTTATATTCTCCCTAATGATTTGCACACACAACATTTTGATTTCTCTATTCCTCATCTGAATTTAGAAAGAGAAAATGTTACCAAGTTCTCAGCCTCAGCTTACACTATCAACCCACGCTAGCAAGAAATTCAGTACTTGGGAAGTAAACCTACTGTGCAAGGGCATAACAAACAGGCTAAACTTCATAATGCAAACAGCCTGAGTGGTCTATTTCAATCTGAGGTAATTGCTTTAAATGCGGTAAGTAGTCATTGGATACCTTTACCATAGAATAAACAGTTTCTTACCACTCTCATACACTTCTGAGGTTTCTAGAATGCCGTAAGGATTTATTTACTTCCTGTAAAACAACAGGGGTCCCTAATCCTGTCAACAGATTATGGAGTCCGTTTCCCTTGGAGCAGAACGGAGGCGTTGTTTGTGAAATGCCGCCATCTATCGGAAAGCAGCGGGCACTGCAGGCAGCGCCCGGAGTTTTGTAAACCACAGGGTCGCCTGCCTGACCGCTGCAGAGGAGATTTCAGTAACTGAAGCAGTCCTGGATCCATGAGCAGGAATAAAACATATCGTAGGATTGGGTCGAAGTTCAACCCGATAGGCTCCAGTCTGGCACGGATCGCTGCCACAGCAATTTCTTGTAGTTTGTGATCCAAATCTGTTTCGCCATCCTCTACCCCAACCACGACATCCACACCTACACCTACGCTTTGCTCCAAAATGCTGCAGTCTCGGCAGAAAAATACCATCTTCCTGATGCTTCCAGACAGATAGGCTGATTCGGTTCATTCACTATTTTAACTGCCCATTTTGAATGAAACAACATAACCCAAACTTGCATCTCACTTCTGAACTTCCTGTGTGCAACTGAGACCCAGTAGAGTGATTTCAAACTTTCTTCCGCTGTCAATTCAGACACCAGCAGGGCGAGGTGGTGCAGGCCTATAGTCCCAGCACTTGGGAGGCTGGATCAGGAGGATCGTTATGAGTTCAGGGCCAGCCTGGGCTATAAAGTGAGCTCAAGGCCAGCCTGAACTGCATAGCAAGACCGTGTCTCAAAAAAAAAAAAAAATTCTGACCTTATGCATTAGCACTATAAATTACAATTCGCTGCAGGAAAGAATTTCATAGATTTATTTGATGTATTGCAAGGACTTGCCAAACCACTTTTAACACTGATGTCATTTCATGCCCACCTAAATAAACCCCAGGACACAAACCCTGCCACCATCATCCCTACTTCACAACAAGGAAAGTCAGAGATTAGAAAGACTGAGCTGCTTTGCTTAAATTTTACAGATCAGGCAGCAACTCACAGGATTTGAACACAATCCATCTAATCCTTCCTGTCCTCCCCTGTATCCAAGCAGTCTTGCTTTAAATTTTGTTCTTTGGTTTTTGTTTTGTTTTGTTTTTGTTTTTGACTTAGCTCTGTGTATCCTTAGATAATTCACTTAAAATTGTTTAGTTTCAATTTTCTCAGCTGACAACAAGAGACTACCGTATGTACCATGGTGTTCCTTTCCAGGTCTCAATTAGATCATTCATGTTCAAGTTACAAAAAAGGAACAGTCATGAATTATCATTAGGGTAGAATTCTGAAGCTTCCAAAATTCACAGTTATATTATAAAAATGAAGATTTTTTTTTGAGTGGCTGAGTTGCCCCTAAAATAGTTCCTACTCACTTCTAATGGATAAATGGTTGTAAGCGACTGACTTTCAGTTGGATCCAGGTCCTTGGTTGACTGGAAAGAAAACACAGGACAGAGGGGAAGCCATGAGTGCCTTTAAGAGACACAGCAAAAACACAGTAGAGGTTACCCACCTGATACAGAGCAGGAAGGAACCGGGACTCTCTAGACTAATACAGAGTTGCTAGTGATCAAGTTGGGAGCACAGGAAGCTAGACTTCTCACGAAATAATACTCTTACCAGTGAAATAAATAAATAGACATTTTTCTAGGCTGATGCTTCCACAGTGAAATGAATATAACTTTTCTGCATGATTTAGACATCTTTGGGCACTCACTACATGGCTCAGCTCTGTGAGGATATGGTTTAAGAAGTCATAGTCCAGTGAATAAATTAGATGCAAGTCCTTTTCTCTAGGTAATCTTCCATCTGAATATTGCATTTGACAATATTCCATTTTTTTACACCTGTCTCCTAGATGAGTAGAAGACTGCGGGGAAGATTGTTCCAAACCTAATAAGAAAAAGATGGATTATATCTTGGTATAACTGGATTGCTATAACAAAATACACCATACTGGATACTTTATGAAGAACAGAAATTCGCTTCTCACAGTATTAGAGGTTGGAAGACTGTCCACATGGTCCAGTTCTGATGAGGACACTCCTGCCAGTTAAAGACTACCTACTTCTTTGGCCCTTACATGGTAGAAGGGGACACCTAGCCCTTTGAGGTTTAGAAAGATCCTAATGTCATTAATGAGTATAAAGCCGTCATGGCCTACTTACCTGCCAGGAGCCTGATCTTCTCATGTGATCACATAAGGATTAGATTTCAACATACTAATTTTAAGATCCAAACATTTGAAGCATAGTCTTTGTAAGATTATTGTTTCTAAGACTCATTAAAGAGCTAATTCCCCAAGGGAAATGAGTAAACCTAGCTCCCAAGATTAAGAAACATATCTAAGGAAAGACAGGGCCTGCAAACTTTTTCCTTGGAATATAAAAGCAGTGACAGCCACACAGGTCAACAGCACCTGGGGGGAAGGCATCAGACCTCTCCCTTGGTCTCACTCCGTCTTACAGAGCAAATGCTCAACCCCTGGCTCAAAAATAGAAGGAAAACAAGTCTGGATCTTGTTTTTAAGAGAGTAAAAATGAACTTTTAGGACACAAACAAAACCCCAGTGCTACTAGGAAAGTGTGAAACACTTCCCATGGAGGGAAGACACAAAACCATCTTAGACCCAGGACCCTACATGGAGCCTGATACCAGAGCCTGAAACCCTCTGAAGGTAGAACCCTATGATCCTATTATCTTCTAAAAAGCCCCATGAACACGTAAGATGTTTTTATTGACACATACACATTCAATTTTTGAAACTTTTCATTAGTACGTGCTTGTAGTACATAATGGTGACGTTCACCGTGGGGAGTTGATACATGTATGTAACACATCGTAATTCTTTTTACTTCCTTTCCCTCCTCCCTCCTGCACTCCTTCCTCCATCTCTTGATATTTAAAAATAACAAATCATACAAGATGCTCAGAAGGTTCAAAAGAATATAAACAAAGCTAAGATACTTCGAATCCCATTAATAGCCAAACTATGCAAATCAAAGAAAAGTCTTGAACGCAGCCAGAGAAAAAGAAATGCACCATACAAGGGAGTAAAGATGAGCATTACAGCAGGGAAAAAGGTAAGCCGTGAAGTCAATTGAGTGATCGTTTTAAGAATGGTAGACAAAAGATAAAACTGGTAATGAAATTTCATAATCAGTGAAAAATCTTTCAAAAATAGAGTTGAATAAAGACTTTTTAGATAAACAGAAGCTTCAGGAATTCAGGTTAGTAGACCTGAATGTCAAGTAATATTAATCCCTTAGGAAATTCTTCAGACAGGAGACTGGTACTACATGGGAACTTCAGTCCTACAAAGAAATACCGACCTCTGAAAACGTTAAAAAAGAAAGGATCAACAGAAGTAATTGACAATGCATAGTGATGTATTTTCTTAAAAAGAAAACCTGCTTTTATAAATATACATCTAAATAAATGTCCCCATATATGATATTTAAAAAATGGGAAACTTCATAATTAATAATGATAGCAATAATAGGAAAAATAATAATGAAAACAGTACTAATTACTTGCAAAAACACAGATATTTAGAGTTGGAAACTTAAACATAAATCTCAAGTTTAGGTACATCATAATTAAACCGCTAAAACGAAGCATAAGAAAAAATAGAAACTGCAATAGTTATGGCACTTGCCCAGCGATCATGGAAAAATCAAAGTAACTGCAATCAAAATAATGTCACTCGTATGGACTCTGAGCTTACCAAATCTTCCAGGACAAAAATTTCCAAATCCACATGTGCCACTCCAATATTCATTCTTTTTTTTTTTTAAATTTTAAAGAGAATAAATAAATATTAAAATTATACAGAATTTCAAAACAAAATGATAGAAAATTAACAATGGTTATTATGTCGCATAGAGTTGTCTTCAAAATAGCTGCTCAGATTACCAGATATAGGCAGGCAAAATTGATCAAACAACATATGCATTAACTGTTCGTCTCAATGAACTAATAAAATGAGTAATACAATTGCCTTAGCTATCTTGTGCATCTTTCTGTGTGTGTATTTTCCCCCTTTCTTCTCTTCTACTGTCTCCCATTCCAGTTGTTCTTTCCTTTTTAGCAGTTTCCCTTTCACAATATCCACTGTACCTTTTAGCTTTTATTTACTCTTTCAGTTTCTTACACCTGAGAGACAAAACAGTGTTTATACACGCAAGTCTAATTTATTTCACTTATGAGTACGGTCTCTAGTTGCATCCATTTTACCTATAAAACCTCAAATTTATCTTTCTTTACAGCTGTATACTACTCCATTGTATAAAAATGCATCTTTTTTGAGTGGAAAGAAAACCTATGAATTGAGAAAAAAACTTTAGCCAACACAAAGGACTTCTAGCTAGAACATACAAAAAGTTAAAAAAAATAGACCCTCCAAATTCAAAGTCTCCATCCAAAAATGGGCATCTGAGATAAATACATACTTCTCAGATGAAAAGATAAAAATGACAAATAAATATATGTAAAAACATTCAACATCATTGCTCATTTGAGAAATGCAAATTAAAACAACACTGAGATTCCATCTCACCCCAAAAGGAATGGGTTATCATCAAAAAGTCATCTAATAACAAATACTGGAGGGGCTGTGAGGAAAAAGAATCTTTGTCCACTGTCGGTGGGAGTGTAGACTGGTGCAACTACTGTGGAAATCAGTGTGGAGAATCTTCAAAACACTAGGGCTAGGGGTCCCATTCAACCCAGTTATTCCTCTTCTGAATATTTTTCCAGAAGAATGGAAAGCATTATACCACAGTGATATATGCACCCATGTTTACAGCAGCATAATTTGTAATAGCTAAATCTCAGAAACAACCCAATATTCATTCTCTAACTCACTTGTTAACCCCTAAGAAATACTTTTAAGGACAAAAGAAGAATGCTCCATGTTGTGTTACACATCGTGATGGCTCTCTGACTTTTTTTTTTAGCCTGAGTGCTTCAGTCTCATTTACAGAGTAGCTTTTCTATATCATAAATTCTTTCATGTTATTGAAGTTTCTAAAGGCTGTAGAGATCTTATCTTAGCACTGTAGATTGGCCTTAGTCTTTCCCTCCAGCCAACTTAGGCTGCCTCTCCTGCCCGGGCTTCTGACACCAACCTCCTTGACATAAAGTAGCCCGTTTTGTTCCATGACTTAGGTTGGTACTTTAACAATTCTGTGCGTGTACTTGTCCTCAGTAGTATCCGTCACATAAGGTTTGATAAAAATGAAATGCAGCATTATATGTAAATCATCTGGAAGGGTCTGTGGTATATAAATAAAGATCAGTATGTTCCAAATTTTAATATTTTCAAGAATTGTTTCCTTGTACCATATTTTCCCACCAGAGCACTGTTTTATACTGTATTAGCACAATTTGCTCCCAAAAATATTTTTTGATTGAAAGATAAAAATCTGGCCATTGACCAGTAAAAGTTTAAAACAGTTTATCCCTTTATGGGATCTTATTTTTTATTAAAATATTCAATAGGCAGTGTTTGAAATAATTATGATTCGCTCGAGAATGACTAAGCCTGATAAATTTTCTACACAATAAAAATTCAGTATTTAAGAATATGTCTATAAAGAAAAAGGGTTCAAACCTAAATAAGTAAACTTTAGGCCTCCTGATAAATCTCATTTCACCAAGATTGTATATTAATATTTCTTCCTTTTTCAATACTTCTGGCATGTGCTGATTTTTAGGATAAAATATATCTAAAATATTTTTAAAAATAATTTTCCAAATCATTTCAAAAACTGTGGCTGAATTCCAGCATTTCCTTCCTGATATATCCAATCCCTTTGGTTTGTTGGCCTTGACTCCAGGGACGTCTATCTATTTTTCCTGTTACCTCTTTGACCACACCTTTCCAGACATCTACTTGATAAACTGAAGGACTGTGACTGTGACTGCTCAGTGCTCGTGTGCTTCAGAGACTAATTGTTCAAATGCCCTTCCTTTTTGCATTTAAGTCCCTTCTTATGCCTTTAAGTACCTACTCGATGATAATCCCCTAACTCCACTTTAGGTATCTAACTGCATTCTCAATGTGTATGTGCTTGAATACCTAAAGGATATGTCATACCTGACACACCTAAATTTAACACGTCGATTTTTTTCTCACCACACCCTCAAAGGTTTATGTCTCTTACCATTTTCCTGATTTTCATTTCTTGGGACAACATATTCATTCTTCAAATGTTCTTCTGCTTTTAATATGAAGACAATATAATCTACCAGACAGAAGACAGCTTAAAAATAAACTTCTCTAAAGAATAAACATATAGTTATGAAATCACATGTGCTGAATTTTCTAATAACTGACTTGTCAGAAACATAACAGATTCCCAACTTTCTCTTTAGAAATCTTTCCAGGAAAGGTAAATATTTTTAAAACAAATATTTTTTTCACTGGCATTCTTTAGCATCATCCCTGGAATGTTTTTTTTAAAAAGCAATTGCCCACCTAAAAGAACAACACCCACTATATATTACTTACTTTTATTCATTTATTAGTTTAACAACCATGACATGAACACCTGAACTTTATTAGGACTTTTTCTAAACACAAAACATACAAAATCCATGCCTTCATAGAGCTTATATTTTAGGAAGACGTGCAATAAGCAAATAGGCAAAATTTATGCAAGTTATAATGGACAGTAAAAATATTTAAAGAGAAGACTACACGTAGCAGAGGAGGAATATTTTCAGTAGAGTATTTGAGCTGAAATTTACACTTTTTTCATATGACAATTCACAATACTGTGAAGTTCACTTACATCACCGATAAGTTTTACAGTCCAGTTGATTTGCCCTTGGTGATGGAAACATTCAAATATTTTCCAGGATTTTGGATTTTCCAGCTTCTGATATGATTGTATAGAATAATTTCCTGTTTTGACATGGAATGCTAATGTTTGCATTTAACTCAAACTCAACCAGATGACTGTGGAGATACAGTGACCGTGTCATTGAAGAGATTCATCAATCCAGATTGTTTCATTTAATAAGGAGTAGCTTTCCATTTCAACTGATTTGGAGGAAATTCTGGTCAACCAAGTTCAGAGTGCTGTGGTAGCAATTTGAAAGTTGAAAAAAGGAAAAAAAAACACTATGTTGAAAAATTTTGTTTGAGAAAAAGTAAATCTTAGGCTTCTGAAGTCAGAATATCAGGCAACTATGCTGGACCTTTTGAATTAAGCTTCTAAGATTACATAATACTAACCTATTTACATGGAAGATAAGAGAAGGATTGTTTAAATAACAATGGGAAAAACTAGGAAAATGCATGAAAATTGTAATTTGAAAGTCTGAGCTCACAGACACCCTCATGTCACTGTGTGCATCCCCACATATACAACTACATGTAAATTTGTTCACAAATTTGTTACAAATATTATTTGTAAAATAGTCATTCATTCATAAGCACCTACAATATTTACACAGTGCTCTGTTGCAGAAAATTGGGGTGTATCTATAAAAGAAATGAAGATTTTTGTCTCTTATAAAGCTTATACTAGAGGTGGGAAAGTAGAAAATAAGTATCATAAATAGTGAGCATAGACATTAGCACATTATATTATAACTGCAATAGAAAAAAGAAAAGTGAAACAGAGAAAATGAAGATTGCCAGTATGAATGATGATTTAGATTTTCATGAAGATAAAAATTTATAAAATAAAGTAAGAAGATGAATTATGCAGCAAAAATATGGAAAGCATGTGATATTCTGTGATATGGACATCTGTAAATACATAATATATATTTGGATTTCTGGTTGACATATATATGAGATGAATATTTAGGACATACACATATACATATGCAATTATTCTATGAGTCCCTCTGCCATGAGTCCCATCAGCCAGTTTTTAAAAAAACTGTATCTCTGCTGAATATGTATCTACATTTTTCTTTTGTCATTATAATCTAATATAATATAATACAGTATAATAACTATTTACCTGGCATTTCCATTTTCTTGGTTATTGTATGTAACCTAGAGATGACTTAAAGCATACTGGAAAATATGTGACATTACATCAAATCCTATATATTTTTATACAAGGAACATGAATCCCAAGGATTTTAGTTTCTGCAGTATCCCAGGGATAGGTCCTAGAACCAAGATTACAAGTAGACCAAGGAAAATGTATTTATGAATATTTCCGTTGAAATTTTTTCTTCAGGTACAGATAATCTCTTTCTGTTTTTCCATGTTGCTTCAATAAATATTTCTTATACTCACTTGAAGACATCTAACATTAACCTTTTATTTTAAATGGAATAATATATGCATAAGTGCAAAATTATTTTTCTACAAATAAATGGCCCAGAACTTGCAGCTGGTCATGTGTACTTGTCCTTGGAACTGTGATGTTAAACACACGCCTATGTGAGTAATATCATTATTAAAGTCAACATACAAAACAAGCACATAATCTAATGCAATAGAACAGAGAACACAGAAACAAACCCAAGAATCTACAGTTATCTGATTTTTGGCAAAGGGACCAAAAACATATACATAAAGAAAAGGCAGCATCTGTAACAAATGGAGCTGGAAAACTGAATATTCACATGCAAAGATTGACTTTGGATCCTCATTCCTCATCTTGAGAAAAAATCAATCAGAATGGATCAGAAACTCAGGTATAAACCCAGAAAATCTGAAACTCTTAGAAGAAGAACACCCTAAGCCTGAAGCACAGGCAAAATTTTCCTGACTAGCAGAGGGAGCAAGGTCAAGAATTAACAAGGCAGACGTGGTTGGTCACATCCGTATTTC
This sequence comes from Hydrochoerus hydrochaeris, assembly GCA_004027455.1. Taxonomy (NCBI): domain Eukaryota; kingdom Metazoa; phylum Chordata; class Mammalia; order Rodentia; family Hydrochaeridae; genus Hydrochoerus; species Hydrochoerus hydrochaeris. The sequence goes on along the minus strand of PVLA01004642.1, from coordinate 91,082 downwards.
CAGCACTCTGACAGGTTGATGAAACAAAATTATATTTGAGCTAATACTAGGGCAACTTAGTGATTCAAAATCTCAGAAAATTTTTTAAAAAGGACTTTCCATGTAGCACAGTGTGACAATCCTGGGCTCAATCCCTGTACAGTGAAAAAAAGCAGGGGAAAGAATAGGAGGGAGGAAGAAGAAGGAGAGGTAAATCCACAAGTGGAACGACACCAAATTCAATGTCTTCTGCACAGCAAAAGGAGCAATTAGTGGAGTGAAGAGACAGCCTACAGATGGGAAGAGCTCTTTTCCAGCTATTCGGATAGATGACTGCCATCTAGAGTGTACACAAAGCTCACAGAACTTATACCAAATAACCCAATCAATAAATGGACAAATTAATTAAGCAGATTTCTCAAAACAGACACAAAATTCAAAAAGTACAAAGAAATAGTCAACATCTTTCCTCATGAAGGGAATCCAAATCAAAGCTACCTTGAAAGTCCATCTCACACAAATGCATGAACCAATAAATGCTCATGAGGATGTAGAATAAAGGAACCCAATACATCGCTGGTTGCAGTGCAAATCAGTGCAGCCCCTGTGAAAATCAATATGAAGATTCCTTTAAAAAATAGGTAATGATTTGATCCAGCTATATTGCTCCTGGAAATAGTCTCAAAAGAATTAAAGATAGCCGACTACATCCACATCCATGTTTACGGATGCGCCATTCATAGCAGCTAAGCTATGGAGCCAGTCTAGTTGTCTACTAACAGACAAAGAAAATGTGGTAAATACACACACGTGAGTATTATTCAACCATAAAGAAGACCAAAGTCATGTCATTTGTGGGGAAAATGGATTGAGCTGAAGAGTATCACATTAAAGAAAAATAAGCTAGGTTTAGAAAAGGTAAGTGTTGGATGTTTTCTCTTATATAAGTCATATAAAATAATAATCGCAGAAGACAGATCAAAGATACATAGATAGACGATAGAGAGGAGATAGCAGGAAACCAGAAGTAGACTTTGAGGGATGGGAAAGAGGGTTAGGGAAGGAGGAAGACAGGAAAAAGGAGAAAATAGAATGAAAATAATCAAAACATTATACACATAAAGCAATATACCAAAATAAATCTCATCGTTTTCTATTATTAATATGCACCAATAAAAAATAAAGTCAGGCAGAAAAGGTGTGCAGCCACGCTCAGAGCCATTTGGGGGGGCTTTGATTTCCTTTCTTGCCTCTGACTAGCAGATACAAGTGAAGGACAGACTGCAGACTACATAACATCAAGCCGTTATATTAGCTCTGTAACACACAGCACTGAGTAGTAATTATGCTAGGTTAAGCCAAATGAATTAACATTTTGCCTTTGGTTGGAAGCTTATAATCTTGGCATTTGCTGCTCTGCTTAGCTTCTCTTACACTGAGTAACCATTTCGTGCACTGACCATATAACCCATACTGACACCCGGTATCCACTCTAGGTAAATTCGGTTAAAGCCTGTAAGCCATAACAGTTCTTGCATAAATTATTTTCTGATATTTATTTTGTGTTTTTGCAAATGGAAATTTCAACATGAAAAATTTGAGCTATCAGGATCTTCATTTCTTATTAATATGAGGAGCTAAAATAAAGCTTTAAAATAAGGACTGGAAGTTCCCTTTCATGCTAGCAATAGGAATGGTATGAGGAAAGCTGAGAACAGTGAACCGTCATGCATAGACTCCTGCTGGTGGCAGTTCTAAGGTGATGATTATTTCCCAGTGAAGTCTAAGAAGCTGTTAATTTTGTTAGTTTTTAGTAGTTTGCTCTCCTTCAGTATTCAGAAAAATAAAGTAAGTAAATCAAATAAAAATAATAGCAAAGTTTTCAAAATAATGGATACGTTGTTAAATCAAAGTATGTGGTAGAGACAACTGTAGTAAGAGTTATTTTCTCTCATTAATTGGGAACCACAAATAAGTCTCTCATTACTTTTGTGAATATTTGGTAACAATTGTGGACATTGATTAGTCTGATATCCTTCCTACATGATAAAAAAGTGTGACATATAGAAATATGTGGCATATGTCAAGATGCAATGAAAATGTACATTGCATTTTTAGCTTATCCATAGTTTTGTAAAACTATGTTTTGATGACCAATGAATTCCATTTGTTTGAAAACTCATTTAAGTCACAATTTATGATAGATTATAATTTAATTTGTAATAAGATTTTTCAATATTTGAATTCCCCTTTCTGGTGCAGAGAAAAGAACTTATTCCCACGGTTGAGAACATAACTCAATGGTAGGAGTACATTTTTAGCATGCATTAGGCTAGGTTCAGTCTCCAGTGGGGGGAAAAAAGGAAATAAATAAAAAAGATAAAGGAAGGAAGGAAGGAAGGAAGGAAGGAAGGAAGGAAGGAAAGAAGGAAGGAAGGAAGGAAGGAAGGAAGGAAGGAAGGAAGGAAGGATGAGAGAGAGAGACAGAAAGGAAGGAAGGAAGGAAAAGAAAGAAAGAAAGAAAGAAAGAAAGAAAGAAAGAAAGAAAGAAAAGAAAGAAAGAAAAAAGAAAGAAAGAAAGAAAGAAGAAAGGAAGAAAGAAAGAAAGAAAGAAAGAAAGAAAGAAAGAAAGAAAGAAAGAAAGAGAAAATGAGAAAGAAGAAAGGAAGAGGGGAGGAGGGAAGAAAAGAGGGTAAAAGAAAACTACTTTCCAAGTGTAGCTTTGCATCAATCCTTCACTATATATCTCTCCCCACCATAAATTCTTATAGCATAAACCATATCTAATCACAATAAGATGTGTATACTGAAATGTCCACCTTATATCAGACATGCAAAATAAATGAAATTTCTGCCTTGCCTTTGTCATACATGTTCAGGCTGTATTAAGACTGAAAATGCAATGATTTTCTTTACTGACATCAACTTCTTTAAACAATTCTTTGACCTATAAAAATTCTCTACTAAATGGAAATGACCATCTTCAACCACAATGAATTTGCTACTGAAAGCTACTCAGATGAGATCCACTCTTTAAAAGATTTTTTAAAATCTCTTAAACTCTACTAGTACTGGAAGAAGTAATTATGAGTTTGGTAATATTGAAAAATTAGGCTACAAATTTTAGATACAACTGAACAATACCTGGAAATAATCCAACTACATGCAAACATTGAGGATTTAATGAATCTACCATTATTTGGTTTAATAGAAAATATATCATTAAAATGCAGATGCTATATTTCCAATCTATTGTATTTTAGAAATGTTGTTTTTTACTCAACTGGAAGAGAAGAGGAAATGAAATTTGTTTTAAAATTTCATAGAAAAGAAACAAAATCAACCACATATATGTCCTACTACATGTTAAAGTATGTTGTAGAGAAAGGTCACTCTGACAAATTAGGGCGCATCAGTTTTCATTTGTAAGAATGCTCACACTGGTGCTAAGCGGAGACTAAAAATCATCATTTTCATATCAAAGACTGAAAATTGAAAAGTTTTTTATATAATTTTCAAATATACTCTATTTTCAAATCCTTTCCAACATAAAAGATACTTTTTATAGGGGGAAAATGATCATTTCATTTGGCAAAACAGAAATTTCCAGCTGAGGCGCATTAAAACATTTTTACAATTGCCCCAAAGGCGGAATATTTTCACCATTTCTTTTGCTGTAAAAATCTTTCACTACTGAATGGAAATGACCAAGTTTTCTCTGGAAAATGTCAGAAAAAATACATTAGCAGTTTTTGTCCATCCAGAGACCCTTTTATAGAAAGACTAGTTCTTCAAGGCTGGCCTAATGTAGTTTTCAGGAACATTATTTACTTTTTTTAAAAAGTTACTTTTAAATTTACCATTACCATACTAATTCTTCTGCTCAGGCTTTTCTTTGTTCTTTTTTTTCCAGTAGTGGGAATTGCACTGAACTATACAGCCTACCATTTTTTATTATTTTATTTTGAAACATGGTCTCACTAATTTGCTAAGCTGCCAGGCGAGGCTTAGACTTGTGATCTTGTGGCCTCAGCCTGCTATGGTTCTGGCTTTACAAGTGTGTGTCACCATGAACAGGTCTATTACACGGTTTTCAAAAGGATGTGATAGTAATACTGGGCATTGCTAAAATAATGATCTGTTTGACAACATTCTTAGTTTCAGTTAACTTTCTCATGTGTCTTAAATATGAGCAATTTTTAAAATCAGGATATACATTCATTCATAGACTATTAACAGCTAGATAGTAAGAGTCAAATAGAAATGCAAGAGACAAAAATAAAATGTAATGACAATGAATTTCTTTTAAGGCTTAATAGTAGCATAAAGAGAACAAAAAAAAGGTTCTTAAAATAATTTAATAGAATTTCCCAATTTGATGTTGAAAGAGAAAAAAAATTGTGAAATAAAATTGTAAAAAATAAAATGAACTAAAAATATAAATATAAAAATGAAAAGAAGGTGCATTATTTTCAAATGTTGTGAGATAATACCAAAGCTTCTAACAAGGAAATAATTGGAATTTTCAGGAGTACAGAAAAAAAGTCATTACTAGGACCTCTGGTTTAATCTCTGACGGGTAAAGAGTGTGGACTTACCTATATACTTACAAGACAGAACTAAAGTAACTGAAAATAAGCAACCCATCTTGGAGCCATCAAAGAATGAAGTCACAAGGAAAAACCTCAAAATCAGCAAAGTCAGGTAAAGCCAGAGGTTCCCAGCCAAGGTTTGCCTACTTGAGAGAGAAAAGGCTGGAGCCAAATATTAGTGGGAATGGTCCAATTCTGGACATGTTATGTAAGTGAAAAGTGGACAGCATATGATCCTTTATGTACTTCTTTTCCTTTGATTTCCTTCAGTTTCCTTTGGAGGTTCATTCGTGTTGGATCATATGTAATTTCTCATCCTTTTTATTGCATAATAATATTCCTTTATACGGATTTGCCACCTTATATTAACCCTTATAGCCATCAATGTACACTGGAGTAGCTCTTACCTCGGGCTAATAGCACTGCTGTAAATATTGTCTGTAATGTTCTATAATTTTCCAAAAACATCGTTTGATGTGGAGCTATGTCATTATCTCATTTATGTAACTAGAAATGGAAAGGCTGTGCTGCATAGTAATTCTATGCTTATCATTTTGAAGAACTGATATCTGAAGCAGCTTCACACCTGCACATTTCCAGCAGCAACATATAAAGGTTTCAATATACATTTACCCTTTTAATTATGTATTTGAGTGAATAATATACAAAGTTTTATTGATATCAATTAATATCTGCAACATTTATAATTTGTTTCTATTGGTTTTTGTTTCATTTTTCTTGTTTTCTCTCTCTCATTTCATTGACTTCTATGGTTTCAATAGAACATTTTATGCGATTGCATTTTGTCTTCTAAGGTTATAATCACCTTTGTAGTTTTTAGTAACTGCTCTAGTTTGGAATGTATTTTATTCATTTATTCTTTTTATAATTTTTTGTTTTACCACTACTGCAGTTCATAGAGTCTGGGGAAGAAGAAATGAACAAAATATTTTTTATTTTAAAAAGTATTTTATTAGTACATGTTTGCAGTATATAATGACTGCATTCATCATAAGGAATTGGTATATCTTTATAATACATCTTAATTGTTTTATGTCTGACATATGTGTGTCTGTGTGTGTTTGTTGACAAAATTCTTCACACATAAACAGTATATGTACAGAACTCTGTGCCAAGATAATTTGTAACATCATTCATCATGCAGAAAAATACATGATATAGAAACCTTCTAATTTTATTTGAATGAATCATATTATTGACCATGGTGGTGCTGCTAGAATAAAAGAACGTCTAAAATTTCCAGTCTTTATAAAATGGACACTTTTATTTTCTGGTTCTAGGGACTGAATTCAGGGCATTTCCCCTGAGCTACCTCGGTATTTAAACTTGCAATCTTCCTGCCTCAGGGTCCCGGATTCTTGGGTCCCTATCACACCTGGTTTGTTATTTTAATACCAACTTGCTGGGGTCAGAGATAAGTCTAATGCTAGGAGTTGCATCTCTACAGGATGCTATGAATTGTAATTTAAAAACACATTTATCACCTGTCTATTTTGTTTGGCATATGTGTGCTTTATGTTTTTAATCAGAACAGGTGTCTTAGTTGAGAAATTATCTTTTTTTCAGTCATCTTTATGTTCTGTTTCATATTATAAAAAGTTCTTTCAAGAAATCTTGCTTTTGTTTGGGTAACACCATTTATAGCAGGGCTTCCTCTGACCACTTAAGTTTCTTTGATTCTTCCTTTTCCGGTTTTGCCTGTAAGGTCTTCCATGTTTACTGATAACTTTTTAAATTTCAACATCATTACAGCTTGTTTTTATAACTCATAATGTGAGCTATATATTTTGTATTTGAATTAATAATTTTTGTTTATTGCACTGCTATTTTCATATTTAAATGCTTCCACATTGCTTCTATGTTTTGATGAATTTTGGTAATTTACAGTTACGTAAGTATACCTCCATAAACAACACATAGTATATTTCCTTCAGTCTTCCACTTTTTCTCCTGCCACCTAAGCCTTAATCATCATTAGGATGTAGTATTTGGTATTTGACATCCTTCATGTAGCATCAGACCTGTGAAGGAACCCTAGTGTTATACGAAATATTATTGTGCTCTCTTTTTTTCTGACTGGTATTCCCTGCTATGAAATAAAAGCAGAATATATGTACTCATTCACCAATCAGTGATTATTTGACTTGTTTCCAATTTCTATCTGTTATGAAGAATGATGATTTGACCATTCACAAAGATATTTTCAGTATAAATATGCTTTTTCTTTTCCAGGATAAATGCTCCACAGAGGAACATTTGGGTCATATGGGAAATATATACTTAACTTCCCAAGTACTGTTATACTTTCTCCCGCTGTAGCAATATCACTTTATGTTCCAACAAAACATACAAGACATCCAATGACTCCACATTCTTTCCAGTGGCCTTATCTTTAGCCAATCTTGTGGACCTTATTTCACTGTGATCGTGATTTATATATAAAGCTCTCTAATGGTGATATTAAATATTTCCTAGTGATCTCTGCCCATTATAATACCAGGCTTATTGTGGTGTAATTCACATCCCACTCAATTTATTTAAGGTATAGAAGACTGATTTTCAGTAAGCTCACAGGATTGCATCTAATAGAACATTTCTGTACCTTCCAAAAGAAGCCCACATCAAATGCACTCTTCCCACAGTCTCCTTAAACACCTCCCTTGAGCAAACATCAACCTGTTCCCTTGGTCCTGTGGGTCCCTGATGAAATTTTTCTAGGGCAACACTATTTATACTGTTGAATGTGTAAAGAAACTCATCATGTTAGATATTTTTCTTACATTCACCATATTACACATTGGGTAAATTTAAAAAAAAAACTCTTCTGCATGTATTTCTATGTTAGAGTAATTTCTACAGACACACAGGGGCTATGATGCCCCATTATTTTTATAATATTGGTCTTTGGGTGATAAGATTTTGAGTGATTTAATTCTTAGTGGTAATTTTTGCTATTTAAAATCACCACAAACTACTTTTCCAAAGAAAAACTTAAAATTTGAGTACTTATTACCATCAGCAAGCTTTTTATTAAAACAAATTTAAAACTCTTCAAGGAGAATTATTTATTTGAAGTTGTGTTCATCAGTTGTTAGAAAATGTGGAAGAAATAAATATATTGATGAATATCCATAGGTAGTTAAGACTTGAAAAAGTCAATTAAGAATGACAGTTGCTTCCCTTTGCCTTCACAAATTAAACAAAGAAAGTCACTTAGTACCATCATAGGATCAAATTTTGGAACACCAAAGGCAGAATGTGGAGCCACAGAACACTCATTTCTTACTGGTGGGAGTGCAAAGTACAACAGACATTTTAGAAGTTAGTGGACAGTTTCTTACAAAGCCAAATATATTCTGACTATATGATCTAGTAAATGCACACACTGATATTTACTTAAGTGGAAATTTTTATGTCCATGCAAATATCTTATACACAGGCATTTAAAGCAACTTATTCATAATTACTGTCTTAATTACTTTTCTCTCATTTCTGGTACAAAATACCCAACACCCAAAGTCAAAGAGTGAAAGGTTTATTTAGATTACAGTTTGCAGAGGTTTCCATCCATAACTGGCTGGCACCAAGATAGGGTGGCATGGGACAGGGGCAACAGTTCAAGTTGGCAGAAGACAGAAAAAGCAACAAGAGTGAAAAAGAAGATATAGCAAGTCTGTTTTCCACCCTTAAATTGCATGCATGCTACCAGCCCTGGGGTGAGTGTAACATTCATACCTTCTCCATGTCCTCTTGACACAGGCTCAGGATGTTCACAGAGTAAGGACGCTGGCCCCTGCTGAATCTCTTAATCAAACTTCTAAACTTCTCAAATTGACACAATGAAAAACATCCCAGAGCTGTAAGGTTATGTCCTCTACAAACCAGGATGCAAAACTGCTGAGTTACTCAGTTAAGCTTCTAGGCTTCTCAAATTGACACAATGTATCAACCTTTATGATTTGCTCCTCTCAAACTCCAAGATCAACTTTATGGTATTTATAAAGATTTTATTAAAAAAAAAACAGGTTAATTATAAATGAAACTGCACACTAACCTTAAATTTTTCTCAAACAATTATATAACCAAGAACAGAGTACTTAATAATTATAGAAAAATGTCTGCTTACATGGACAATATATGGTCATTCTAATATTTTCACCCTTTCATCTTTTTTTTTTTTGCTAATAAAAAAAGTAATTCATGAGAAAAGTATCTCCAAAGCCATTTCTGGGCCATCTTGAGAACACATCGCATCAAACATACTAGTGATACTTGATTTTCCATAAGCTGATTATCTCCATCTCCATATTTTAAAATATCATAAACAATGGTCTTTGATGATTTTAATTACAGAAAGTTAAGAGATATTTGAAGGTTCATTGCTAAAGAAGAAAGACCAGATATGCTTGAGTCATTAAGTCACCCCCTAAAATAGATCAAAGAGGTATCCCAAAATGAACTGCTATTTACTATTCTGAAGGCAGTTATGGTACTCAGCTGACCACAATGTAAACTTTTTTCAGCTGTGTGAAATGAACATTACATTTCAAAGAATTATTGAACACTAAGAAGAGTTACACAACGAAGCTTTTTAAAGAACTGGTACTTACTGCTACCTTTTCAAAAATAGTTCTTAAAAATATGCATTAGAATTTCAGAAGTCAGTAGTTTTTAAAAACACCCTATTTACTTGGCTTTGTTCTTAAAGGGTGACTTTTTGACCCTTTTTCAAATTCCAAAGAATCAAAAAAAGGTAAAAAATTAAAACATCAAGGAAAAAGCACTGTAATCATGGGAAGTTCTACTTAAATATTCTCTGGGCTATTATTGAATGCATTTGCATTAAAAACCGAAAAAGGGAAAAAACAGTTTGTGTATTACATTTTACTACTGTTACTGGTTTTTTAATTTTATTTTATATGTGGAAATAATGATAAGTTCTCTTTAATTCTACACTTCTCATTGGTCCTATGGATTTTATATGTAACAATCATTATCAGCCTCTAAAATATATTTGTCATTTTCTTTTCTGATTCTTCTTTCTTCTTTCTTTTCACTGCCTGGCATCTTCAGTATAATAATGAATGGTAGAAAGGATTTAAATTATGCCTGCCTTTAGTAATACATTTCTCAAATTCAACCATTGAGTAAAATTGTATCTGTTTATGACTTTATGGAGGTTATAATCAGATTATGTAAAATCTCTTTATATAATTTTGGGAAGTTGTTTTATGAAAACAGATTGTATTTCATGAACTATCTGCTTTTTATGTTTATTGAAACTACTACTATTTGTTGCATTTTAACATTGCTGGACTCATAAATTGAACCATCTTAGCCTTCCTGATATAATTTCTACTAAATCATACTTTGCTATTTGAAATCATTTCTAGAACTTCCTTAAAGTTTATTATATAAAGCATAAAGATTTATTTAATTGGTCTATGATTCTACTCAGTGTATATTAAAGACTTTTTCATTTAGGAATTCAGATCTTAAATTATAGTTAACTTTACTTAAATTTCTGAAAGAGAAGTGTTAGAATTTCTCATTTCACTTGTGGTTTTCTCCAATATTTTTGACAAATTTTACACACACACACACACACACAAGGTTAAGTTAATTCTAGTATTACTATAGTTTGAAGATGGGATTTTCTATAACAAAATTACATTTTCTTTCTTTCTTTCTTTCTTTTTTTTTTGTGGTACCAGGGATTGAACTCGTGACCTCGCACTTGCCAGGCAGGTGCAAAAATTACATTTTCCTGGGTTTATATCGGTTATATAAATAATTTAAAAAGCAAAATAAAAGAAATATGGTCGGGAACAGGGAGATAGTCTATGTGGGGTGGGAACAGGAAATGACAGGAGAAAGGAGAGAGAGAAGGGGTAAAAAAAGACCAGGACGCAGCATGTCTATGTACTAATTGCCCCACAGAGACTGTATTTACTAGATACTGCAAATACATAATTTTTTATTTAAAAAAAAAAAGAAAAAAAAGTAGCAAAAACAATAGTGCAAAATTTCAAAACCAGATTGTAGGAAAGTAACAATGGTTACTACATTGCATCTTGTATCTTCAAAGTATTTGCTCAAATTATAAGATATCAGGATGAGAAACTGATCAAACAATGCAAGTACAAACCTTCCTTTTCGATGAACTAATAGAAATCAGTAGCACAAGTATCTTAACTATCTTCTGTGTGTATTCATGTATTTATTTTCCCTTTTTCCTTCCTCCTTTTCTCCTTTCCCCATCCCAGTTTCTCTTTCCCTTTGAGTAATTTCTTCCCAATTCACAATATCTATTGTGCATTTTAGATCTTATTTACTCTTTCAGCTTCTTCCACTAGGGAGACAATATGATGTCCACACATGTGAATCTGATTTATTTCACTTAAGTGTGTAGTCTCAAGTTGCATCCATTTCCCCATAAACATCTCAAATTTATCCTTCTTTACAGCTGAGGAGTAGTAGTTACTCCACTGTAACCCTAACCCTAACCCTAACCCTACTCCACTGTACAAAAATACCACATCTTTTCAATCCATTCCTCAGTTAATGGGCATTTGGGTTGTTTCCGGTATTTAGCTATTTATTACAAATTCTGCAGCTATAAACATGAGTGTACATATATCACTGTGGTATGATGTGTTCACTTCTTCTGAAAATACCCAAAAGGGGAATAGCTGGGCCAAATGGAGATTCTAATCCTACTTTTTTGAGGAATCTACACACTGTTACAAATATAAATGAAAGGGGAAAAAAATAAGACAAGAGAGTGGAGGCTGCCAGGTAAGAGGCACTGGTTCCGCTGGGTCTCAGCGGCACGAGAGTCCTACTGGCTTTCTCATCATTACACAATGGTAGCAAACCAGGGCACAAAGATAAAATGAGCACCCAGACACTGCACAACCCAGCAAAAGCATATTGGGCTCTGACAGCCAGGAAGACGCATTATCCTGGACCAGTTCACTGCTAAAGAAATGAGTTTGTGGCTCCGAGCTACAGGTAAACAGCTAGATTTCATGAATTACAGGTGTACGTACATACTGTTCCTCGGGGCTCAGGATTTAAATTCATACCACTGAACAGTTTTTAAAGGCTCTCACACATTATTTTGTTTGTATGCAAATGAGGGCTGCTAATTTCAAATGAGTCTTAACTGTTTATTTAAGGAGTCCCTAAGGAGCTCTACTTGAACACAATTTGCTAGCAGTTATTTCAAGTACTAGATACACTCGCAAAATAATAAACTGTAGGTTTAAATTAATTCAGTGACTTAGGTGACCAATTCCAATAGATCTCTGCAATTAATCTGAGTCAGAGAACGGATTGCCACTACAGACTTGATGTTCTTTTTATCCAAATGTAACATTTCGAGAGGAAAATGAAGATATCTTAGATCCCAATAGGCAAATAGGCTATCCCAGCTCACACAGAAAGCCTATGCTATCCAATTTGAGCCTGATTTCAGGCCAGCGAAGTCTATGTTATTAATACATTTTTTTGAGAAAACTACATTAATGAGATTTAAGAGGCTAAATTAGAAGAAGCTATGTGTGAACCTGAGACTCTAGGTACAATTCTAATTTCTCGAAGCCACCTTGCTTCTGGTGTTGCCACATTGTACAATTCCAAGTGGTCCCTATCCAAACAGGGAGGCCAGCTAGCGATCCTGATGGCCTGGTTATAATTGCAGCTTTGAGGATCACTGTGTAATGCCATTTGCAACAGTGAAGAAATCAGAACTGCCACCTTGGTATGGCCAGCGCCCTCTATACTCTCAGTTGTGCAAAGATAACAATTGTTTCATCTACTTTTACAAAGAGAGGGGGAAATGGAACCTCTAAACAGTCTCTCTCATCATACCTGGTTTCTAAATTTCAGAGGTTGGAGAGCTCTGGTAGCGCAATTGGTGAGCACATGATACTTACATGAATTTCAGTTTGGGATGACAACCATAGAAGTGGAAGACACTCTAGAGTTCCTTTAGCACAAACCTTAATTTTGCCTTTGAGGATGTTGAGAGCCAAGATCTAAGACAGCTTGCTAAAATGTAAGTCATACAGGTGGTTTGAAACAGAACCAGATCACAAAAAAAAAAAAATAGTTCTATTGAGTTATTACGGATGCTATTGACTACCATTTGCTAAATCATAACAAGCATTTGTAAAAATGCTGTTCAAGTAACTGCTGAAATAATGCTCTCCTCAGAGCCTATTTAACTGCAGTAAAGCAGTGCAGCTAATCTAAGTGTCAGAGAAAAGGTGCTTTTACTTTACCCTCTTGGGCGCAGCTAATGAGCCCCTACGAATTGACTTAACAAAAGACAGATGAACAGGAGGAAAGGAATACAACTTTCCTCGATCTGTGGAGGCCTAACAGCTTCCAACAAAGAAGTGGAGCTCTGAGAAACAAAGTTAGGGGCTTACACAGTATTTTAACAAAAGGGAGGAGCTTGGGCTTAAGGGGTGATACAACGTGGAAAGTGATTAGGAAATACACTGGGAATCCAGTGTAAGTGAAGGGTTATTCTGATAAAATCTGTTAATACAGATTCATCTTGGTTTTAGCTTTTTGTTTCCAGGAATAAATGTGCTCTTCTTTCCCCCAGGACAAGTAAGGCACCTTTATAAAAGGAAAATTTGCGCCCTGCTTTTGGAGCAGGTAAGGGGAGGAAAAACATTTCCTATATCTATTCCTGTGAACTGTGTTTAACTCATGATCTTCTACTGACGAGGCAGATCTTGGAGTGGCATGTTCTGGACCCCTTTGTATGGAAGGTGTAATTTCATGGATTCTGGAAATAATCCATGAAAGTAGCAAGTGCTAATATATTTTTACTGTTTAATGCAAGATTAGAAATAACAAAAGATGCAACAGCGTTTGAGTTGCTAGATAAACACATAATTAAGTAAATACATAAAGAGAAAAGCTGACTTTCATAAAGAAGAGGTTATATGAAGAATCCTGTTGAAAATCCAGTGGCGAAATGTTTCCTGATGACGCCAGCTCTGAATTTTATACGCTCCTGAGCTTACTGCCTGCTCTGCCAAAAAGCGCTGATGTAATTTCTGCTAAATTGCTTAACTTGGATGGCAGCAGCTTTCTTATCTTCAAGATGTGGATGCTAATTGTAGATGCCAATCAGGATTAAAACAAGATAGTCAGGTGAAGTGTTTCTCATGTACTGGAAAAGAAAGAGTCGCCGTGTCTTAAACCATTGATCCTAAATTTTCAACATTTTAATATAATTGAGAGAATTGCTTTCTGGGGCTACTGTGAAGCGACTTAGAAGAAGAGATGTGTGGTCTTCTCTACTGCATGTTCATTGAAGGCCTTGGTTTCTTCATATTGAGACTACAAGGGCATTGTTACCCAAACTTCAATCCACAGCAGAATCACCCGGAAAGGCTTGTGGATGGGCTTACTCCCAGAGCGGGTGTGGGTCTTTGATTCAACAGATACGAGGTAATTCAGCCCTAGCAAGTTGCCAGGCAAGCGTGATGCAAGCCCCAGGGTCACAATAGCAGGTCGGCTGTTTGCATTTTTATCTGTCCTCTCCCCACCTCTCATTTCTCCCCTCATTGTGAGATCACATGACCCCTTCGGATGCAAAGATGCTGTTAACTGGACTCCAGTGAAGGGGGAAGAGTGTACCCACAGTCACGACATGTGGGTACACGTGCTTAACTTGCTTATCATCCAAACTGTTGTGAAGGCTTCCTTTAACATCCACGTCATCACAAGAAATGAAATTGTAGAGTGAGCTCACTGCTGTTAGAATTCATTCATCATCTTTTAGGCAGGGGGAATCTTAAATTAGAAACTTACTGACTCCCTAAGGAAGTGCACTGATAAACTCATCAGTTGTGATGCTAACGTTTGCCGATCCAAAATATCCTTTTGGCCGAAAACATGTTTAAAAAAAAGGTCAAGCAAAGCCATCGCACTCTCTGCAAGCATCAACGGGAACAGAATCCAACTCAGTGCAGCATTTCCCCCCAGTGGTTTCCCGCCGGTTACATCCATGTGTGAAATTAAACAGCAGGCGTAGCTTTCTTGAGGTGGTTTCTAGGTGCGTGGGGCTGGGCTGTGTTCTTTCGAAAATGTAATCAGAGCCGTTTCCACTAAGTTTTCACTGCCCCATTTATAACTTTTCCTGTATTTATTTACTTGGAAATGTATTATTCTTCATGTCATAGTGCCAAGAAATCTGGTTAGTAAAAATGCCAGATTCTTTGATTTGATTTTATTTGATTTCATTAGGGACCATCAGCCTAGCTGCTTAAGTGCCCGACTACCGTTCGCAGTTAAACATTCATTAAGGAATCCCCAGTGGCTCCATTTGTTTCACTGAGGTCCAATTACAGAGCCACAAAAGCAGTTTTTGTAGCAATTAGTTGATTTTTTCCTGTTTATGTTCTGTCTCTTTAGGAAGAGGACTAGCTTGTGGAGGTCAGATTTTTAATTAGGCACGATTTAGGGCCAATAAGAAAACTGATAATTTACTAAACGGCTGTGGTGGACTTAGCAGCTCAAAGCAGAGGTAAATAACGCGACAGGGACCCTGGGACTGTGTTTACCTGGTGTGCACAGCTCAGAGCCCTACAAAGGAAGGAATAGATTACGTGTTAAATGGCTGTCAGGACGCTAATGTGCTCTGTACTCCGGGCACCAGAGTCTTAACCTCAGGGCCCTCTAGGGTTTGTCATCAGTGGAGAGTCTGCCCCTGGTAGCATGTGAAGGAGAGGTATTCATTTGTGTTTTATTTCCACAAAGTTAATTTGAGATAGGGACAGTCAGTAAAATAGCACAAGATGTCTGATTTTGAAAGTGAGTGTTTAACCCTAATTTGAAACCAGTGGTGAACACTGGAGTGCTATTATAGGCTGTACAGACTGAACTGTGTCTCATCACAATTCCTATGGTGATGTTTAAAGCCCGATGTGTACCTCAGAGCGCAACTGTATTTGGACACAAGGTTTTGGAAGAGGTCGTCAAGGTTAAATGAGCTTAGAAGGCTGGGCTGATCCAATCTGACTGGTGTCCTTACGAGAAGAGGAGATCAGGACACAGTCACAGACAGAGAGAAGATCTTGTGAGGATAAAAGAGAAGACAGATATCTGCCAGCCCAGAAGAGAAAGACCACAGGAAAAACCAGCCCTGCCGCACTCGTGGATCTGGAGCTTCCAGACTCTAGAGCTGTGATGAAATTGATTTCTGTTGTTTAAGCCCCTCAATCTGGGGTGCTTGCTATCTTAGGCACCCTTAGCAAACAATATATAGCAAAGAATTTGAGCAGTTGTGTTTCAGCAACAACACCTATGATTCCAGGAATTCACATTAGCATCACAGGCCAATAGCGTCACAGGGGAGGTCTGCCAAAGAAGATTTGATGTCTAGTCCTGCAAGCCAAACTGTTCTCCAAACAACCAGTGAACTCAGAAGGTTTCCAGCTTCAAATTACTGAAGAACACAATTTTTGGAAAGAAGGAATTAAAAACTAGAGAAACAGCGGGAAGCCTGAGGCCTGGGTCCCTGAGAAGCCATATTTATCACTGAATACATCCATGCACGAAAGTAAATGAAAGTTAGTAATTAATTAAATCAGTGGAATATATTCTTCTTCACCAAATTATTCTCTTTTTTTTTGTAATTTCAAAATGACGTTTGTCAGTGTGTTGCTTTTTCTAGTAAAGTTGCTTTCTAGGGCATGTTTTCCTGTGTCTGGAAATATAACAAAATGTCTATTGAATTTTTGGATTTGGGGTTTTGATTTTAGCTTTCAACTCTCTGATCTTAAGACAAACGATAAGTTTGATTCTAAGGTATTATTAGGATCTTATGTTCAGGCTTCCAGCCATAGTTGAATGCAATTCTTAATTCATTTCTCAGTCCTAGGTAATGTTACCATGGAGCTCACCCTGGCAGTGTCTTTGATACAAGACTCAGCCCACCTCTGTCACAAAGAGGTGATTGGGCTTTCTCCTAGCTCCATCTTCGAAGATCATCCCAAACAAAATGAACCAAACACAAAAAAGCACTACTTCTGCCGTATACTCCTCATTATCTTATTTCCTCTGACAAGTATCTAGCTTTTGCCTTTTCGCCATCCCAAGAAGGTATGGCATCATGAGAAATCAGCAGTCAAACTTGTGCAGAGGAAGAGTTGGTGCACATCGTGAATTCTCATATGTTGGACTTCTGCTAAGGTGACCTGTGTGCATTTTAGTAACAATGAGTGATTATTTGATCTCTTGGACTGTCTCTGTCTCTGTCTTTCTGTCTCTCTCTCTGCCTCTCTTTCCCTCTTTTTCTCTCTCTCTCTTTTCTTCTTGCTTGCTTTCTCTCTTTGTTCTCTGTCTCTCTTTCTCTGTCTCCCCCTACTGTTAAGGACAAAAGCATTTCAAATCTCTTCTTGTTGGTAGAGTCAGCTTTGTTAAGCAGTCTTTTTAAAACAATTCACTTATTTTCAGGGTTCTTTCCTTTTTGTGATTTGGTCACACCAAAAACCAAGGCACGATTTTGTTTTCCCAAAGGGAATCAAAATGCTGGTAATTATCCAGGGGACACAGAAGAAAGCAGCAGCAACAACAACAACAACAACAAAAATCCAATTCCTCAGTTACTCTATCTGTGAATTGTATCAAGTGTTGAGATAACCTGTAGCATTTAAAAATACATATACAGAAAATGTAGGAAAGACTCAAGGAAAAGAAAATATAATGACACTATTTAAATGGAATTTTCCAAGTATATAAGAATCACAGATCTAAACTGAAAGTATGCATCAAGTTCTCCTTGGTGACTTTTAAAAGAAAATTGCTAAGAATACTAGGAGAGTTATGCAACTCTTCGATCTGTGTTGATAATTCAACAAATATGTATGGACTGATTTAAATGCTTCTAGCAAAAAATAAAATCCCATTCAGTCTGGAATATTTACTCTGATATAAACCTTAGAAAGAGAGTTGCTACTTTGGGTAGTGTGACCAAACACTAGAGGGTGATGTTTTTGAGATTAAATTCTCATTTATGAAATAAACCACATACCCTACAATTTGAAATTTTGGTTTTCTGCTAATGGTTTTGGCTTTCCATTAATCTTTTTGTAATCCATTTGTTTGTTTTTGTTTTGATGCTTTCTGTTAAAGCTTCCCTAGTGATTATCAGTGGCTACTCATTAAAGAATCCACGTATGGGCCAAGGATTTAGCTCAGAGGCTGGAGTGCTTGCCTGGTAAGTGCAAGGTCATGAGTTTGATCCCTCCCCCCATCCCAAAAAAAGAATCCACTTTGCTCTTCAATTTTGCAACTTCACAATCAGCAGGCTTGGTATTTGAGCTGAAGGCCTATTTCTTCAAGTTTCATTTAAAATAAAGTAAATCATATTCTGAACAGAGTCAGCAGAACCTCATCCTGCACTGTTTAGACCTGGTATTTGTTCTTTGTTTTCTGCTGTTTCGAAGTATCCACGTGTCCATAAGACTTCCTAAATTGGCTTTGGGTCTTTGATGTTTTGCAGCTGACCCAGCCTAATCCTAGTTTATGAGGCTGCCTTGCTGTGATATAAACATAACCATCTTTAATTCATAAATTTGTTGATGTTCATAAATAAACCGGAAGATCACAGTATTTAAACCAAGTTTCTGAGTAAATTCCTCTCAGATAAGCAAAAATGATTCCTCTTAACTATGTGTGCAGCCACCAGAGGCCAGGTTTTAGTGTCACTCTTCTAGTTTTAACTATGGATACAAAGAAGCCACCAATGAGCACTATCCCATTTGCAAGGAAAGGGCTAATGCATGAGCTAATTTTGAAACTCACATTGTGTCTGGCTAAATTCTTTCAGGAGGGTAATTAATAATAATCAGTCACTGAAGTATCTTAGCACAAACACTGAATGGCACTAAATTCCCTATAGATCACAAACAAATATATAGCTTTTAGAGAAGTCTATTGACAAAAAAAAAAAAAAAAAGACTAGTGATTCCAAAGTTATGTGTAGGATTTGAGGTCATAATCTTCTGACTTTGTTTCATTTGTCCAGGGTTCTTGGTTGGATCACAAACACAGTAATTTCAGTTAGTATTTTGGGTACTCTTTTTATGTGATTCATAAAGAAAAGATGCCTTAAGGAAAAAAGTGCCTTTATTATACCTGATTTTCTATGTTGGCATAGAAAAATTATGTGTCTTGGAACTTTCTGAAATTGCTCATAAAGTGTAAATATAAACCCATTTATAAACATTTGATTGGTTTATTGAGGATAGAAACAATGTTCTTTTGAACTGAGAATCAGTCATTGTATTCCAGTAGCAGACAGTTCAGTAAGTTTTGTTTCCCAGTGGCAGTCATTCCTAAAGGAAGCCTTCATAAACTTTCTTCCAAGTGTTTAAGTATATTTGAAGTGAAATCTGGCAGGCTATTAGGCCCGAACAAGGGCTACAGCTATTTAGTAGTAAGTACTAAGGGAAACTTACATATTTTAATTTCTCATAATTTACAGCCAAGTTGTACATTTTGAATAAATGGAGTTTTGACAAGTTGTATTTTTGCTATTAGGAAAAATCATATATCCAATTTGGAGTTGGGGTGCAGATATAATTAAACTGGAAAATTAGATACAAGTAGGAACTGTATCAAGTCAAAATCATTCCAAATTATGCTGGAGCTTTTTAACTACCTGAAAGTCAATGATGAAACACAGAGTTATATAAAAAATTATCTTAATCCTTGCAAAAATATTGAAATCATATGTCAGGCTGAACTCAAGGGAAATAGACAGCCTAATGATTTTGTGTTGGTTTAACTTTTTCAAGATTATTCCAGGCCAGATTTTTCTTAACTTCAGAGAGACCCAAGAGAACAAACTACTAATTCTGTCAATCTAATTATATATTATGACAAATTTTACATGGTCATTTTTCCCTGTGTTACTTTCCTATCAATCCCAATGACCTAAATCACACTCAAGAATGATAATGAACTTCATTTAAATTTAAGATTTGACATTAAAAAATCAGAATAGGAAAACATCCCCCCTAAAGTATCATATCGAGGTGTCCACATTGCCATATGCCAACAACCTGTCCTCTTTGGCTTTGCTGCATGGGCTAGAGGGGCAGCCCGCTGTTGGAACTTCATTTCACACTCTCCCGCTGAATCAACTTCAGTATCCTCTTGGCACCCACTCTTGTCTTCCTGACTGATTTTCTAATTGCTCCCAGAGTGAACTTTACAGAACGCCAATTGCTGAAATGTGTTCCTGGTTTCTCATCTATCCAACAGTGAAGAGCAAACGCTGAACTTGAACTGTAAAACCCCATGTGGGTGACCTTTTTCCATGTCACCTTGACCTCTCTGTTTTTCATTTATATGCCATGGTCAGCTTCCTCCACTGAGTTAGTCTTCCCCACACTGTGACACTTCAGCTTTTTCCTCTGCTTGGGTGTTTGAGTAAAGACAGCCAAAGTCAGAACAGCCAACAGCTCAGGGTCACATCACAGAGGACATGTTACTGAGCATGCACACGTGTGAGAAGCAACGCAGGGAGGAAATGTTTTCTCCAAAGCCCAACTCTGCCACTTATTTTCTGTCTAATCTAGGGCTAGTAATTTATCTTCTCTATTTTTCATGTTCTACATGTGTAAATTGGACACTTAAAGTGTCTACCCCAAGAGTGGTGTACGATCTGGGGAGCTCATGGATGCGAAGCCCTCACAGCATGCTGAGTACAAAGCAAACTCTCAGTCTGTCTCATTACTTCATCACCACCATCATCCTCCTCCTCTTCCTCACTGTCATCATTAAAGGCACGTGGGCCTTAAGGGTTATCTCTGTCGTGTCCACTTTTAAACCCATCCTGAACCTAACACGTGCTGACACAACCATTTTCAATTTAGAGAAAAGGAAGAGTAAAATTGGATTCAAGAAATGAAATTAACACTGATGGGGAATTAGTGATAATTTACTTTGTCACACCTATGTCAACGTTTTCTGTTTCATCCATGAGGCAGAATTAATATCTGACACATGGTTCCCACCTTATCCACCCTAAATATCTTTCCATCAAAGCTCTTTGTAGAATCAACCTGGTTGGCTTGTTGCCCAACTGGGCCAACCCCATATTTCTCTCTGAGTTATGTTCAACATTAATGTTCTCACATTCAGAGTGTCTTCAGCGATATACAACCCGCAAAACTGTTTCCAAATGCTCCCTGCTAATTTGGATTGGATTTCTGGAAAATGAGTTCAATAGTTAGAATGAATTTTCTCCCGTGAACCTGGATTCTTATCTGAAGATCCAGCCCAAGTTTTAACAGTGCCAAAGGTGTAAACACAGCTGAATCCCATGCCAACCTCTTTGCTTTCCCCTACAGAAGAGGCTGCTTGGCTAGGGCAGAATTTCTGCAAGTTGCAACTTGGCTCATCTGTCACTCTTGTGACTCTTAAGCCGATAGCTTTTAGCAACATCCTTATTTCATTTATTTCTCAAAATGCCCTCCCAGCCCTCTTCTGTTCCAAGTTTCTTTCCATGAAGTATAGAATTTGTGCTTGGGATACTGTTTGGTTACCTGCCAAAGCAAATAAACCAGGAAGGGGTCATGACTGTACCCACTGAAGAGGGCACAGGCCAATGTGATGCCAATGGAATACCTGTTATTTTAACACCTGTGGACCTCATGTTTTAAATATGTTTTCTTCTGGGATAGAACTACCAGTCTTCAGAACACATCATGAATATGAGTGCATGCAAACTGTTCTAAAATGTACAATCAGCCCTTCATATCCATGTTTCCTACATCCCCAAATTGAACCAAGCTGTTTAAAAATATAACTAAAGCAAAACAATATAACAATAGATATATAAAATCTATTTATGAAACGTTTAGGTTAAGTATTATAAGTAACCTATAGATAATGTAAAGTGTACAGGAAGGTATGCGTAGATTTTCTGTGAATGCTACGGTATCTCATATCAAGGCCTGTGCTTCCTTGGAACCCAGTATGTGTAGGGAATTGTGGCAGTCATCCATCGGGGATGATAATTTACTTTTTCACAAACTTATTAATGTTCGTACCTAATAGGATGAATATTCCTTCAGAGTGACTGCTTAGAGGCTAAATTTTTCTAACAATATTGCAATTCCTCAAATTCTGTTAAAATGTTCTCTACAAAACAATGGTAATTCTTCAAGACTAAATATATGTTTTGAATGTATATGTATATATGTAATATATGCATATGAAACAACTGTAGTAATAGTTTTTAGTGTCTTGTATACTCATACATGTTTGTTTATAGCTATAAATATTTCATTTGTAGTTAAAGCATGATTGATGAAATAATTTCAGCTACGCTTGTGACTCAAATGTGAATAAAAACAACTCTAAACTACGAAAAACAACTCTAACTACAAAACTAGAATAACAAAAATGGTTTGATCAGAAATAAAACTGGATTTCCAAGTGAGCTGTTCAGCACATTTAAACAAATGGCAAATGTCTAGTCAGCTTTTAGCGAATGCTGAATATGTGACACAATGATTAGCACAACAAGTGGACATCATCTGCTTGAATATAGATTCCAAAATATTTGGTGCATGTCAGCTTCATGTATATTTGGTGTTCTGAAATACTTTCATGATGTAGTTTATCATTTAAGGAAGAGGACTCCAGAGTGATGCAGGAATAGGTCCTTTACCCTCTTCCTTCGGGGAGTTAACTTTCTTTTCCTCACCTATTTTTCTCTATAAAATATTAATATTTACTGTATAATAAGTAAGGTACAAAATAGTTTAGTAGGCTTTCTGACACAATAAGAAATTGCCATTAAATATGGAATAGGTGGTAAGAATATTTTTCTCACTTTCCAGCCTTCAAAAATAAAAGTATCTTAACACATGTGGAGAATGAAATAAATGAATCAGAATAGAAAAATCTAGCTTCATGCTTTAAAAAGTTAAATCACTGTGGAGAGGCTTGGTATCAATTTTTTTGAATTATTGTTCTATATATACATCACTAACAAATAATCTGCAAAAGATTTGAGTATACACATAATCCAAAGGCAGAAAAAACTCTAAATCTTAATTTCAATCTTTTCTATTTTTCCTTTTCTTTTGTTCCTTTAATTTGGTATGAAGCTGATTGCTTTTGTTTTAACTAGAAGAAGAGGATGAGGTAAGACTTTTTCTTTGGGAGAGAGTCCCTCAAGGAAAACCTTTGAAGAGATTTCAGAAAAGTCACTGAAGAACGAGTGAATGCAGGTACCATATTCCACAGTGTTTATTTTTGTTTCTCGCTGATTTCAGATGGGTCAGCACATCAGTAAAACAAGAAGTAAACAAAGACCTATCTCAGATTACATCGGCTCCTGGGGCCATCAACAATGTAAACATCAGTCACCCCAAGAAAAATACAACGAGTACCTGTTATTGGACACTGGCAGTTCTGACCTGACCACCAAGTGGCACAGTTAACAAATCCACTTATTTCTAATACAAATAAACCAGAGAGAGGAAGTGGTCAGCTAAGACTGACTCTGAAGTCAGATAGCGAGATGGTCATAAAAACTCTCAGGGCTGACATTTCCTTTTCATTTGAAACAGGCTTTTCTTGAAAATGACATGATCTTCTTGATAGGGCTTAGTATGCCTCAGCTGCTGCCAGGTTTTAAGGACTTGTCTGATGAGTGTTCCTTTTTAACAAGTGGAAAAAAATTTTCCAAAGGAAAATAATCTAGTCTATCATGATTCTGATAGTAAGCAGACTAAATACAAGGAAAAATTATTTTCATCTTTAGTCCCTACTTACTTTAAAATGCAGGTGTTAATAAGTTACATCCTTCCTGTAGAAACATCTTAAAACTTTTCATAATTTCTGCTCAAGTAATTTTATCGAAGTATAGGTTAAGGAAATAATCAGAAATGTGTTTAAAATATATACCAAAAGACATCCAAGAACATTTGTTTTAACAACTAATTACAAAATAGAATACTCTAAAGGTTTAAGAATAAATTGACTAAATCACAGTCATTCCATATAATGGAATATTATGTTTTGAAAATATTAGAGGATAAGTGAACATTCCTGCGATGTAACATTAAATGAAAAACATTATATATGGTCCAAGGAAATTATTCATATTTATTTTTTAGATTTTTTTATTTCAGCAATTGGACATTTATTAAATTTCATTCTGTTAAAACACACAGATAAACACAAAATATGTGAAAGAATACCCTGAATTTCCTTAGAGGAATACAAAGATGATGTTTGAACTGTATTTTCTATGTTTTCATTTTGACTAATGAACATATGTCTTGCAAATTTTCCTCGAAAAGCATTGAGTATGAAAGGATCATGTGTTTTGGTCAAGAAATTTTATATTCAAAGGGAAGAGTTTCTTTTATTGCTGAAATAAACAGTGCTCCTTGGTTCTTCATTTTTACAGATATTTTCTTGGTGTCTAATCTAAACTCCTCATGCTGCAGTTTTACGCACTGGCTCTTCTCCTTCGCTGACTTACATTAATAGCAGCTAATCACAGTCCCGTGTTTCAGCCCTATGTATTTGAAGCCATTCAGCCCCTCTCTCTTCCTTAGGCTGAAAAGTGACAGTCCCTTTAATCTTTCCCTATTGATCCTCTTTTCCACTCTTTTAATCATCTCTGCGAGAGTATCAAAAACAACTCTGCAACTGCAAAATTTGACAAAATCATGGAAAAAGGATTTGCAATACTATAATGCCTAACTCAACCGTGAAAGAGCCACATTTGCTCAGCATTCTTTCCTTCTCTCCTTTGAAATAATTAAAGACCAATAAGGCATTTCTAATTCCATATTCTGATTTGACGTAAGTAACGTCCCGAATTATTTTTCATAAATGGGCAGTTGGGAAATGTGCGTGGGTTGGATTGGTAATGTGTGCATCTATTAATTCAATCTATAGTCGTCTTAATGCAGTGCGTGCTATCCCATACAGCATATTTTGAAGAACTATAGGTTCTATTATAAATTAAATGCAAATTTTGAAAATTTATTCACCACAAATATTGAGTTAATTCACCAATCATTAAGAACCATCTTATTTGGAGCTTTTATGTCATAAATACTGCATATCAGAAATGCATAACTGATGTAGTTATCTATTTTTTGTATTTATTTGATTCTAATGTTTTGTTACTACTCCATGTATATGATATCCAAGATATCTTTATGCATCCTTAGTAACTGCTTATACCTTTATTCCAAAATCAAATATTAACAAGTGACACTGACATAGTATTATAACTATGCTTATATTTAAAATGTGGACACATATGTATTATGCACAATAACATATGCATACACATAATGCTATATATGTATCAGATGTAATGCCTATTTACAAATATGCATATGTTCTTTTCTACCACTTTAGCAAATTATAAAATATGTAATAAATTCTAATCTTCAAAATAAACTGGTAACACCTATGTATTCTTTGCTACTCACACCTCTATGATCCCCTGCTTTACTCACCAGAATTTTCTAGTTTGATGTATTCTAATCCACTGAGTGAATTCACTGCATTTATGTTTTTCTAGTGCAATTCTTGAGTTAGCAGTTTTTTTTAATTTCCCGTTACCTTTTCCAAAAAATGGTGGGCATCTGTCAGTCACCCCTGTAGATGTATTTCTTCTGAAACCAGCAGTGTGGTATGGAGAGTCACAATTACTGACTTAGCAAAATTTTATTAAACTAAATGCCTTTATTATGTCACCTAGTATTTACAGATAGTGATTGTTTATTTTGAAGCCTACATCATTCTTCAAATAAGTACAATTTGGATGCGCTGACCTAAATTTTAGTCAGTGAAAAACGACTTCTTCCCTAGGTGTCTATGTGTTTCTCTCTGGCTGTTCATTCAGTCGCTGGTAATTTCCTGACTTCATCAGTCGGAGGAGGGTCCTCTTCATCTCTAGGGAGGTTTCCAACTCGGCTTGAGCTGCCAGGGTTTGCAGGTTCATCACAGGGAGAGAAATAGTTTCTGTTCCCCCTCTACTACAAATTCCAATAATGCAGAATAATAAGAGCATTGAAAGTAAGAAATGGCCATGCAACAGTGTCCTAAACTTATATATATACTATAAATGGATTCATACAACATAAAGAACTGGAAAAGTCTGTTCAGAAGCCTTTGCTTAATTCGACCATGCCCAAGCTGAAATTGTCAGTCATATATTGAAAAGTTCAAATTAAAAATTTAACTCAAAATAATATTTTGGGTTCTATATGCACTCCTAACAAAAGATTGCAGAATGACCATGTTAAAATGAAAATTAAAGCTGGGATCACTGCTATGGTGTTACATGCAGTATCATCTTTTTAAATTTTATTTTTAGTTTTTGATACTGGGGATCAAACTCATGACCTCACGCTTGCTAGGCAGGTGCTTGTACCACTGAGCTATATAACCAGCCCGGTTCACCATCATCTTGCCCAGGATGTCCGACAGATTTCTGTTCAGAGATCTTTAGCTCTGAAGTCAGGTTTGGTGGTCAGTTTTGACTCTGTCACTAGTGAACATTGGCCAAATTATTTACTCTCTCTGACTCAGGAAAACAGGACAAGTAATACTTAACTTGCAGTGTTACAATGGGAGTGAGAGAAAAGCGTCTGGCACGTACATCTTGGATTCATAAACACTCTAGTTCTTTATTTTTCCTTTCCTTATTGTCTGAACAACCAACTCCCAACAGTTTATTCCTTCCATTATTTTCGTTGTCTCTTTTTTTTTAGTTTAAAAGGCAGCTTTTCTAGATTAATAATCAGTGCATTACCGTTCCAAAACCAGTCCAAATCCCTTTTGGTATTAAAGTGACACTTGAAAAATAATATTTTTTTTCTCATTCAAGCTGTTTATTCTCAGCATAATTGAAAGAGAAATGTTTATTAGCTACCTAAATTTTGGAGTATGATTATCATGAAGGCCATTTTAGCTTTCTTTCAGATAAAAATATGTAATATGGAAGTTTTAAAAAGTATAATTTCTTGGAATATTTTTGTGAGAAATGTCACAAAAAAGTCTATAGATGAAACATATATAAATATATATGTATTAGGGAAGAATAATTAAGCTAACTTTGTGGCTGGAGAGGGATTATATTAGTTGAAAATCTATAATATTACTAAATTTGGCTCATCATTTTTAGAATTTTGATGAATCATTTCTTTGAAATTAGTATCTCATTTTCTCTAAAATCATATAATCAACTCTATATACAGCTGACTTCTTAGCAAATATTGAGCTTAAAGTAAGTGTAAAGAAACTGCAATATACTAGGACATTTTGAGATTTGATTTTGAAAGTCTGTTCTTCTAAGTTTTATCCCTCATTTGTATATTTATCCTTTGACAATCTTTTCACATTACTCCAGTGGAAAGAATTCATTCTATTTGATCACTATCCCTATGTAAATAATAACAAGATGCTTCCCATAAAGTACAAGATATGAAATCAATGACCACTAGCAGCACTGGTCTGGAGTTCCTGTCACAGAGCCAAGCTAATTTTTTCCATATGCCCCTAGGTCAGTCATGAGCAATCATTTAAAAATGAGAGTGAATGGCACACCTTCCAATATGTGAAAGAACGTGAGTCATTGTGTTCTGGAGTGAAAGGTTTCTACTTAAAGTCGGAATAATCCCAAAACCAGGGGTATCTATAAGAGCAGGTCAATTCATCTATTTCATTTTGAAAAATAAGAAGAGTATAGCAAAAGATTATGATTTAGATAGTGTTCACAAAGTTTTTGACCCCTCTCCATTTCTCTCATTGTCTGGCTTGGGTAGAATAGGGTCCTAATCCTTCCAGAGACCTCAGTTCTTACTGGACAAGACATTGATTTGTTCTGTTCTTTTGCCACCTCCATTTCTGGATCATTTTCTTGACACCTGATGTTTGTAGCTGTATGCGGTTCCAGAGAATAACCAGACCCTCTTTCTTTTCCAGATTTAAATCCATTGGGCAAAGTGTTGCTTTGCTTCACAGAACATGTCAAAAGTAAATATTACTCTTTTCTGCATACAATAATGAAGGGAGAACAATTATATTTATTCACTTACAGTAGTTAATTAGAAAAAAGTTATTCTACTGTCTTGAAATTCAAGTTAGTCAAATTTTACTACTATAGCGATTTCATATTTTCCCCTTTTCTTATATAAATAGTACCTTCCCTTTCTAAAAAGCAGTATAATACATACATAAGATGATATAAATGTCACAGCTCAATTAGTTGTACCATGTTACAAAAACGAAATCAGTTATTATGGGAAGAAAAAACACTCTTACTTTCCCCTGAAATTGTTAAGCAGCATGCGTTTATAATCTTTGGCCTGTAACTGAAAGAATATAGTTTTAATTTGCATTTAAATAAAGCAAATCTCCTATTGCAGAGAATTTTCTTTTATTAGTCTCCATAAACAAGATGGCATTAAAGTGCATAGCTTGCTTAAGTGGGACATGAGGATAAATCAAGGGGATAAACAAGGCAATATCGTGAGGACAGGGAAAGGCATTCAAG
Organism: Hydrochoerus hydrochaeris; assembly: GCA_004027455.1. Classification (NCBI taxonomy): domain Eukaryota; kingdom Metazoa; phylum Chordata; class Mammalia; order Rodentia; family Hydrochaeridae; genus Hydrochoerus; species Hydrochoerus hydrochaeris. Next base: position 62,909 of record PVLA01004642.1, on the reverse strand, counting down.
ACAAACCTAGCTAGTTAACATTCTGAATTCTTGCTATTCATTAAAGAAGTGCTAAGCCTTAAGATATTTCTGTTCACTGAATCTGTACTCTTAGAAGAGATATAACCCTGCTCTGAGATCTTATTTATTAGCAATTCATAAGTATGGCATTTTCAAGGTCTCTTAATTTTACTTCCATACTAATTAGATATATACTAAAGTTATAGAATGGGTTTCATAGATTTTATTCATAGGCATTAGGTTACTTAGCCTTCTTAAGAATGAAATAATAGTTCCACCCATTTCAAAAGACAATTGTGATGATTCTGAGAGTTAGTGTTGTGAGCCATAGTAGTACATTATAGTATAAATTAGCATTATACCAAATTTCAATAAATTCTAGCTCCTTTTGAGGTGGTACTGTGCACCAGCAATGAGGACGTAATGATGGATTAAAAACAGCAAAGTCTTATGATAGTGAAACTAGGGTTTAGAAAGAAATTTGGGTTGAATTACCTAATTAATTGCCTGATTTATTCCACACATAATTTAAATTCCTTAGAATTTGACAAGCGAATATAGATATTATTGAGCTTTATGTGATTGTATTATTCAAATCATTAAGATAGGAACTTCAATTATCTAGTGTCTTGGTTACCTTTTTCTCGTTGCTGGAACAAAATATCCGACACCCAAAATGAAGGAAAGGTCTATTTAGCTCAACGTTTGTGGAGGTTTCAGTCCATAATCGACTGGCTCCATGGCAGGGTGGCATGGCACTGGGGCAACATATGGAGACAGCAGCCAAAGTAAAAATCAGCCAGAGCAACAGGGGTAAGACCAAGTCTCTTTTCCTCCTTTATCCTGTACACAGCCCAACCTCCACCCCACCCAGATGGGGGTAGCACTCACAAAATCTCTGTGCCTTCTTCTTGCACAGGATGAAAATATCTAATAAAGTAAGGATCCTGGCTCCCTGCTGAGTCTCTTAGTGAAACTTCTAAACTTTCCAAGTTTATACAATGTGTCAACATAACATCTAGGAGTTTAAAATATTGTAGATGTTCACCAATTATCATTTTTGTAGCTGTCATATCTTACAAACAAAAGGAAGCACCGAGCAAGGTGAAGTGACTTCAGTCGTTACCAGGTTTCCATGCTAACTGTAGTGTACAGCTAACGGACTTGCTTAGGGCTATTTGCTGACGAGCTTACTTTTGGTCAGTTTAGCCAGGCTCACCAAAGCCCAATTTACATCTCCGTACACCTTGGTGATTACATCTCTGTACACCTTGGTGATTGATAGTAGCCAAAATCAAGGTTAGGGCACAAGTAAAAATGAAACCATACCATTATCCCCCAAGTAAATTTGATGAGTAATAAGTATTCTACTGTTCAGTGGGAGTGGAATCAATTCAATGTGATGCAATACTTCTTGAGAGCTTATTATAATCTAAATATGGTCATAAATACTAAGGATCTAAATGTGAATAAGCTGTAGTCTTTTCCTTTGAGATGTTTAAGTCAGTTGGGAGTAATATGGATAAACACATAATCCTGTACAATGTGTTTCAGATAAAATGAGGAAGATATCTACAGAATTCCAAAAGAGAAGGGGACCCTTCATTAGTCAGGAGCAAGTGTGCTAGAGATGAGTGTGTGTGTGTGTGTGTGTGTGTGTGTGTGGAGAGAGAGAGAGAGAGAGAGAGAGAGAGAGAGAGAGAGAGAGATGTAGGGCAGTGCTGTGGTGGGGAACCTATGATATGTGTATTACTGTGTTTTTCTTCTAAGACAAAAAATGTTAATGTAGAGGTTTTTCCTAAACTCAACCCTCAGTATTCAGGTTTAATTGCAGGGTTGGCACTTTGCGACAAGTCAGCGGGCTTTTGTTTGCAGTTTGACAGTCTCTAGAAGGTTCCCCATGACTGGTGTAAGGTGTCAGGGAAGACTTTCTAGAGAAGGTGATAGTCAAGAAGATAGAACTATGATCAAGTGTCATGTCAGAGTGTACTTTCATTCACAGAAAGTGAAAGGATCATGTTACTACATTAGTAAAGTGGCATGATTTTTCTTGTGTACACCTCTCTATTTTTAACTTTTCTATAGCAACTGCTTGTTTGTTTATAGAATTTCCTGGGTGCCAGTTACCTGCATAAAAATCAAAAGAAAACTTTTAGATTCAACACTTGGTGGATGCACAAAACTTGCTTAGTATGGAATTTTAGATAGGCGAGCTGACATACAGGCAAATATTTGATTTTCCTGAATAAAGAACCCATCCAGACATGAAGAAACTTCTGTTAATTTCATTGAAAATAATGAAATTGATCCCTGTATACCACTGTCCATCCTCAGAAAGTAGGGCTCATTGTACATAATCATTTTTCGGGTTTGTGGTAATTAACTCATGTCACTATTGTAGTTTGACAGGTTCACTTTTCTCCTCTTCCCTCACATCTTCCTCCCACCCTTCCTTCATTTTCTCTCCCTTTTCTTATCCCTTTGTTTGTTTGTTTTTGCTAAGCCCTGATACTGATCAGTGATTAAATGCTGAGTCATTTATATCCCTAAGGAGGTCAAAGTTGATCAAGATAAACACTAAATGGCCAACAGTATGAAGGTCGCAGCAAGAACCAAGCAGGACAAGAGTCTGGAAGCATTTCTGCTTAACGCCCTGGAGAATGAAGGAACGTTAGGGAATGCTTTGTCTCCCCAAAGAGTTGATGCTTTTCATCGTCCGTGTCTTCAATTTTTTTCACCTTAGTTGTGCCCTGTTACTCTCCTGAGGTCCGAGCACGGTGTCTGGCCAGTGTCAAGGGCTCTGCTGATGCTATACTGAGACCGCTTTAATACCAAAGAGAAAAATCAAATTGACTCTTGGCAATGTCAGGTCATCATAGAATTATAGGACATGAACAGTGCAAGTTGGCCAATTTTTAACTTTCATCATGATTTACTAACTGCAGATAATATAAAATTATTACCAGGATGGTCTTTAACTTGTACACTTACACTGTTGGGAGTCTCTCTGTAAGATAATTAATATCATCACTTATATTTTGAAAGAATCATTTATGTCTAAAAATTAAGTAGCTCACTTTAGAAAAAAATCTATTCACTTTATACAAATACTTCCTGCAAGTTTCAAAAACAGCTTTTGCCTCATGCCTACACTGCTCTCCCTATAGTTGGTAAAACACTTGCAGAGATTTGAAATCTGGCATGATTATATTTTGGACATCTGGCTCATGCTAACAGGAAGGAAATCTAGCCTGTAATTTAAATGATCCTCAAAGCTCATCATTATAATAAGCAAGTAGATATAATGCAAATACTGATTTCAGTGATTTCATCAGGCTATACCAAAGCCATTTTCTTCTAAAATGGTTTGGCATTCATTTATATGACCCATGCTTCCAATTTATTTTAAATGAACTGGCCGGTGCTCCCAGAAGTCCACAGAAGCAGAAAACTCGAAGCTTCGTGTCAGGTGTTGAGCATTCCAGTCATCTGTGCATTTCTTTCCACAGTAGTTGTCAAGATTAATCGCCTTCACCGCCCTCTCTTGGGTGAGTAGGTACAAAGAAGTGCCTGTGCGCAAGAGTGGTAACCAGCTGGGTGACCTGAGTGGACGCGTGCAGTGAAAGGGTAAGAGATCCGGTAGCAGAGCGAGAGGACAAGCCTCATCTTCTCAGCCTGAATCAGCAGGGCACCGAAAGAGCTGCTCCTGCCCGCGTGGGTCTGGCACCAGCCATCCCCCCATTTCTGACCTTGCATGGCTTTTTTTCTTTTTAATAATATGGGTTTAAGTGACTTCTTGATAAACATAGAAAAAAAAAAAACACATGACTTTACCATGTTGACAATCTTTTAAAACCTGGCTTTAAAAAAATCATACTTTTGTGGCTCCTTGCTACAAACAAGCACAATAAGGTTTCAGTTAAAAGATAACTGCCATGGGCAGGATTAATTCTTCCTGACTCTTTTCATGTATGTGTACTTTTCAACCAACTTCCTATCTCTAAAATGTATGCTTTGTGTGGAAAAAAAAGAGGTTTTCCATCTTCTTCCTTCATACAACTCCAGACAGGACAATGTCACTCACAGGAGAGAGAGCTCAGTAAAGTTTGGAAAGAGTGTGAGTGAAGAAATCAATGAAAAGTAACCCTTGATATTGAAGCATGTGTTCATTGTTCTTTTAATTTATTCTGTATCTCATGTCACAGCATATACTCAGGGACGGACATTGAATTTCCATTCTGGTATATATTAAATGTGTTCAATGTGGCATTCCTCATGGCATAGTACAGCTAAGAACTTGCAAAATGTTATCATAATGAATCGATCCCCTTTGATGATCAAAATAGAAATATGGTCTGCATTTTCCTGTACATTTCAAAAATGTTTTCACATTTGCTAGCACTCCATATAAATTAATGCCAAAAAGTTAAAAGCATGATTATTTTTGTAACATTATCTGGGTAACAGAAATATTAAACTACCTGAAAAATAAAACAAGTTCTAGAAGACAAAATTGCTACTTCTCTGAGAGCTGAGCTAAATTTATTTGTTGATAGTTTGACCATTTCTCCCCCAAACTGTCCTCTTGGCTCTCTCTAAGTTGATAGCTACTTGTAGGGCATTTTTTGGTGTTTCTTGGACATAGTTTTAGGCCACTTATATAAGGACTATTTGAAAACTCAGCCTGGATTTCAAAAATCCAAAAATTCGTGCATAGCCTCTGCTGCTTGGAAATGATCCTCAGGAAATATTCAATTCGCAGGTTTCCAGTAACTGACAACATAATTTTCCTTGAATATTCCTGATAAGTACCATGATGGAGAAGGAAATTTCTTTAGACCAAAGACCAGATTTCTTTAGACCAAACCCCATTCTGATGCTTGGCTTGATAGTTCTTAACCAGGATTCTATTCCAGACCCCTGTGGAGGGTGTTTTTAAGTGCAATCACAATGAAGATTCTGCACATTGAATTTGAAGAGATAACGAATGGAGAGTTAGATGTGCTTGAGACATTCCGTTTTATGGTGACACTACTACCCCATTAAACACAGGTTCCTGTTGCAGAAATGATGAGCAATGTTTGAGGGTGACAGACACTTGGTGAGCTCAACAGGTGATAATGAACAAATGGGCAATTTCATTTATACACCACAGTTACAATATTTGGTGTCATTCATAATAATTCTTGCCATACAATGAGTACTGCTAAGGCTTAGGGACCAAGGCTATGACAGATACAGCATTTCATTTAAACACCAAAACGGTTAAGAATGTCAATCCTATTTGATGTAGGAAAATGTTAAATGACATAACAGTGGGGGGAGGGATTTTGAGTTGTTGAAAGTAGGCTCAAGGTTCAACGATGCCGAAATATAATCTCTATCTTTATTGTACGTGTGTCAGCTCTGTGTCTTGTCCTAAAGGGGAACGAAGCCAGTGTAGAACAGACTCATATTAAGGATGTAGCTGAGCCATGAATACGTGTTGTGGTTGAGAGAGAAATGGTGAATTCATGGGTAGGGAGGTATCTGCACAGTGACAATGTTTCCCCCCCCAAATTAGGCTACTCTTATTGAAAATGGAGCAGAGCATGTTAAATCAGATGCTTCTGAACATCCTAGGACACACATTTGATTACAGGATGAGGCGTGTGTGGGCAGGAGGGAACAGAGCGTCAAGGAAGGTCAGTAGATAAAGCAAACATTCTAGCTGATGAGTAGTCAGGGTTATGGCGGAAGTGGAAGACAAACTGAGTGGGAATATTTTAACTTATATTCCCATGCTTTTATAGCCAGTGCTAAAAACAGAATAGAATGCATTTTTCTTATACATCTTGTGTGTGTGTGTGTGTGTGTGCGTGCATGCATGTGTGTGTGTGTTACTGGAGATACCACCAAGATCTTCCCACCGAACTACACATCCAACTCCTTTTTATTTTTCATTTAGAGACAGAATCTCACCAAATCATATTGCCTAGCCTGAGCTAAATCTGATGATCCTCCTGCTTCAGCCTCCCAGAGTGCTAGAATTACAGATGTGTGTTACCATGCCCTGCTTAAAAATGATTTCATAAAGAAAATCTAAACAGAAAAGATATGAATCAGATATTCTGAATATATGTATATATATATATATATATATATATGTTGTAAATATGCTTTAAACTGGAAAAAATGCTATGCAGAAATTACAACATTTTTAAAAAATGAAATATTTTATATAAAACAAAGATTTCTTTTAAAAAAAAACATAGGAATGCAATTTGCTACTGAGTTGTCCCAGCTATGAAGTGATGCAGAAACTGGATATCATATAGCCTTATTCTGTTTATCAATATGTAATTATGAAGTAATTTACAATAATGCAATTATTGATTTGACTTCACCCATGTGCCTTCAGAGGATATTTATACCTTAGGAATGAAACTTAACTACATTATTGGATAAAAGTTATCACTAAGCAATCCTAATTAGAAAACAGGTGCCGATATGAAGATCATGTTTTATCTTGGGACTCACCTGATCTTGATATGGTTGCCTTTATAATAGATCAATGTAGCGGTGGCATAACAAGTGGGAATAGTAGCTCTCGGTTCTGCTGAGGCGAGACTCATGCCTCAGCATATGGTAAATGGAAAAGCATTCTGTATCTCCCCTGAAATGCTGGAAGGTGCTGATGCACACACACAGGCACACACACACACACACACACACACACTGCACATGCATGCATGCTAACAAATAGAGTTTTAACAGTAGTAAGAGTACTAGGTCAGAAGTATATTTATATAGGCTAGACTATATAAATATAGAGTCATTTAAAACTCAACCTTTGGGAAAGTTAAAAGGAAGGGAAATAAAAAAGAAGAAAGAAAGAAAGAAAGAAGAAGAGGAGAGAAAAAGAGGAAAAGTGATATAGTTTTCATTGGGCAATCCATTGTACTTCCACCACCACCACCACCATCATCATCATCACCATCATAATTGTCACCCAGCAGTTTTTCAGCAGTCACTCAGTGGTTTTCTAGTCATCTGATTAGGCTTAGTAATCAACTGATGTATTTAAAAATTTTTGCTCTATTTACTATGTATTCTATGAATTAAAATTATAAAATAATCACATCACAGATGTATATAGGCTGCTGTATATTATCGTGGATGTATGTGTGTCTGTGTAATATAATGAAGATTAACTTATATCTTCATGACATTTCATTTTGCAAAATTGAATTTGGATTCCAGCATTCCCTAGGCACATAATCTTGCCACATGGTTTCTTTTTTTAATTTGAAGCTGCCAGTTGTGAAGATACCATTGTAGCCTGTTGACTTTGTAGTCTTCTTAGCAAGGTTCAGTAAATGCAGATCATTGTCATATTTGGATCAGGATCCTGAGCAACTGACCAGTAATACAGCCAGGTGTGAGCAATGACTGTCAAAAATTAGAAACAGAGTGACGGCTAATATCTCTGGTGAAACTTGCTTAGTTGTCATGTTCAGGCAGACAAAATCCATGAATCTCATGAAAATTGAAAATTAAAAGTACTAAGGTATCGATGTATTTTCAGTCTTGGATTTATGGATCAGGAAAGTGGGAGAAGGAAACACTGTCCATGTCAGTGCTGGTTTAGCTTTCATTACTCTGACAAGGTGGATGAGGTAATCAATTTAAAAGAAGGAAATGTTTAAATTGGCTCATAATTTCAGAAGTTTCAGCCCATAGTCATTTTTCCTTGTTGCTCTGGGTCTATGGTAAAACAGTACATCCTAGTAGGAACAGATCACAGGGGAAAGCTGTCATCTGGAGAAAGCAAAGGGAGGGACTGGAAGGAACTAGAGTGCCAATATTCCCTGTAAGGACACGCCCCCCAATGACCTAACTTCCTCCCCCTAGTAAAGATGCTGCTTCCCCACTAGCACCATGGTCTGGGGACAAATCCTTTAAGATGTGGGGCTCTGGGTCATTTTAGTTCCAAACTGTAACAACTGCTGAGGAGAAGTGTAGCTATGTCTTCCCTCTTATTCTTTTAAACTTTCAAACTTTCCTGGTGGGATTCAATATATTTAGAAGCCAGCTGACACAGCAGAGGTAAGGAGTCAATAGACATCATTTAACCAGAGTAACACAAAAGAATAGAGCTCTTGTGACCTATGGACTTGGTATATTTGGTTATTTTTCTTCCATTCACATGCTCATAGCAAGACTCCAATTTATATTCAATATCCCATATGTCTGGAAGGAGTTACCTGCATACACATAACCCAATTCATTTAGGTGGTGCCCAAGTAGACATATTGTACTAAGTGTTAGGTCCTGATAAATTTTCCCAAAAGAACTCACTGAAACTTCATTTCCACTCTTACATGGTAGCTGTCACCCCTGTCCTCCTAACAAAAGTAATGCTGAACAAACTGAAACTCCACTTTATCCCATTAGAGAATTGAGGTCAGGGTTAAGCACCTATACTGCAAACTGAAGCAAAAGTTGGTACAGAGACTCATAGTGTGCAAGGGTTAGAAGCTGGTTGAGCCAGGAATGGATAGAATTGCTTAAAGAGCAACTAGGTAAAGACTCTTTCACTGTGCTGCCCCCACAGCCTGTAATTTAGTGGCACTGTGCTTGTCTGTCATGCGAGAGGTCTTGGGTCTGATGCCTGCTGTACACCCCACCACCATAGTGGTGATAGAGAAATTAATAGAATACAGACTAGCTTGACAGGTAAATAAGTACAGGGACCCATTTATGGAGAGATGCTCCCACATCTTTCATGCTTTTTATCTCTAGGACTTCTGCCAGATACCAATAGCACTGATCTGGTAAAAATTCCATCAGGGAAGGGAAAAGTTAACCTTTTGAAAGATACACCAAAGAGATAAATATCCATCATACCAACAAACTAAAGAAATAAGTGGTTAGCAGAAGGTTTTTAAAGCAGTAAAATTGTTCTGTGTGACACTGTACCTGTGAACACAAGATAGCACGCATTCAATAAACCTGTAATATTGGAGAACGTAAAGAGCAAACTGCAATGTAAGCTAAAGACTATAGTAGTCATATAATTATAATATATCAATATTGGCTTATAAGTTGCAACAACTATAGTGAATGAATAGATACTGATAGACAAAAGGTGCAGAAGAAATGGGATACACTGGAATTTCTGTACTTTTTTCTCAGGTTTCTAGAAATCTAAAGCCCCTCTTAGTGGGATGTGGTGGTACATAGCTGTAGTGGCAGAACTCAAGAGGCTGAAGCAGGAGGCTCACTATGAGTTCCAGGGCAGCCTGAACTGCACAGAAAGACCCTGAAACACAACAACAACAACAACAATAACAAACAGAAAAAATCAAATCAAAACAAACAAACGAATTCTTCAGAAGTAGACTATTGATTTTAAAAACTATTGAATATTTGTTTGAGATTTGGATCCAGATGGAGATTTTTCAACAAAATTCCATGCACTAATTTCTCCCTGATCTCCCAAATGTACAACTGCCCCCTCTGTCTCCATGGATACCCAAGCTCAAGTACACAGGAATTGAAAAGAATTTTAAAACTTAGCCATTCAGAACACATGAAGATGTTTATCTCGGCATCTGCAGAAGGAGCAAAATACTATCTTTAGTACAGGTGATCAACGTTACTGTTACATGAAGTAATGTGTGCACATTAGTAACTGTCACATAGTGAGTATACAATAAGCAGTACCTACTGTTTGGATCCAAAAGGGTGTTAGTGGCTTTAAAGATGAAAAACTAAAGCTAAAAAACTGAAATTATTTGTATAAAGCATGAAGAACATCACTCATAGAGCATTAGGTGGACCATCATGGAATACAACTGTAAGGCATTTTCAGGAATCAAGGGGGGGAAAACCCTTACATCTTCTGCTCCAAGTGAAAACTGGCTTTAAAAAGGTCTGATACAAAAACCCAACCAATAGAAGACTTTTCTCTATCATTTCCTATTCTTGCCGTGATTTCTGTCATCTCTGGGGCCATGGCAACAGTTAGAGAAGGGCTGATTGGGAAGAAGGAGTGAGCAGAAGGGCTCTTGAAAATACCGTGACGGGAGGATTGTGCGCTTCCAGGCTACACTACTGCTTCTCAGGTTTACCCAAATCAGAGAAGGCATGCGAAAGTTCTCATTCCTCCTCCAACCAGGTATTCTAGAGTGTTCTCTATGTGTTCGTGTATGTTTGAGACACAGAAGGAAGGCTTATCTTATGGCAGACTATCTGGTCAAAGGTTTCAAATTCATTATTTGAAATATATATTGATCACTAAGTGATTCAGCAAATTATAATTAGATTAGGTGGAAATGGGTCTTGGGAAACATCCATTCTTTTAATATCTTAATCACTGTCCTACAGTGTTAATAAATGATGGAGATTAATTTATGATAAAACTCACACAAGGTCATGAGCTGAAACATCACTAGATACTTACCTGAAGAACTATGTGGGAGAACCAGAGGACTTTGTCAGAGCAAAGAGTTTTTCTAGCCAATGTACCTCTTCTTCATTGTTTTGGTCTCTACTGAAACATGTCATCCCAAGGAAATGCCATCAAATATGCTTCATTTTCTCTACTCTCCAACACCAGTGTAAGAGTCTGTGTCATGCCACTTTACAAGTCCCCAGAATTTGCACTTTTCTGAAATATCATTATTCATCTATTTGTTCATTTCCTGGTTTGCTATTCCTTTCTTACACCAAATTTTAAGGATCATATTTGCTTTATTCATCCAAAGTACATCTTTCTATCCACATTTCTAGATACAGGTTGACAGTTGATGATATATGCTGATGGATTAATTGAATAAATAAATCACATTGCTTGTGTAAGAGAAAATACACCTTTCGCAGTGCCAAATTTGAACAATGCAAACTATATCTTCCCCTTCATTCTGAGAAGCTGGTATAGTCATTTACTCTGCTCTCAGTTTATCTACTGAAGTTTTTAAAATCTATGAATTATCATTAGCTAGAACATGGAAAAGATAAAATAAAGTGATCTTTTTATACATATGAAGAAAAACAAACCTGGATACATAGATAAACTCAGAAAAGTACTGATAGCCAGAAGAGTTTTTCCTTGAGTATTTCAAGAATAAAATTGCTAATAATATGAAGCTGAGGATATTTACCAATTATGATCCATTCAGGCAACAGATGATGTGGTTAATATAATAAAATATAATGCAGCTTGATGTAAAGGTTAGAGTGGTTGATATATGAATGCGACAAGACACCATTATTGGAAATTGAGTTTCTTAAAATTAAAACAAAAAGGTTTAGGATATTAGTAATATTTGTTGTCGATAGTAAGCAGATAAAAGTTTCACAGTGACATATTAGCCCCAAATTTTCTTTTTCTAAATGGCCAATGCATCATGTAGTGAAAAATTATTTTTTATGATTAACTATTGCAGAAACATTTTATCTGAAATCATTTGCTATTATTTAATATAGAAACCCCTCAGATACTATAAGGAAAAGCTTGACAATGGCAGGGGGATTTTGAAAGATTATTTTTAATATTTGGCATAATAGTCTACAATAGTTCCTGTGGCTGTGATCACTCAAAAATAGAATTTAAAAAAAACAGGTAAATTTGAATCTTCTCTCATTGCCTTAATAGCAATTAACATTTATGTAGTGCTTTTCTAGCTCTTCTTTTATTTGACCTTTGCTTTATCTTTTGGAATTTCTCAGTTGCTTTTGGTCTTCCTGAAATACCACAGTTATTGTTTTAAGGAAACCGTCCTGACTTGTGTTAATCTCCTGAGATCATGGGAAGATTTTGCACCTTTGCAATCAGTGAGGTTATGAATTTATGTGAAGGCTGGAGGTTGAGTTTAAAGACCAAGTGTACCTTGGATGAAACAGTGAAAAAAGCTCAGAGGTAGAAATTAGTTTGTTTTCTTTGTATACATTAAAGTTACAAGAGTAAATGAATTGAGGATAATAGTGTGAGTGAATCGGGAGGGGGATTTTAAAATGCCATTAATAAATAGCAGTGTGATGGTGACCCTCTATGCATAGCAAAATCAATGTTTATATTGCCCACATAGAATCCAGTTGCAGGAATATGGCTAAGTGCTTTGTTTTTGCTTTTTGCTGAAAAACAAGAAAAAATGGGAGAGACGTTATTATTTTGAAAATATATGGAGGACGAGATGTTCTAGCTTCCTTTTCCCTGTGCCTCTCCTGAAATATAAATGTATACCCTGAAAATGATTCAATAGATGATCATAAAGCAATTCTGAAGGGTGGAAAGAAGAAATTAGGGTTTTCATGACTTGCAAAAAAGCACAGCTCAACAGAGAGCCAACAGGGAGTTTCATCTCTGCACAGCGCATGGGTCGTGAAGCCCTGACACCCAGTGGAAGGCCATTCTTACAAGGCCCCATCCTCACTTCATGCAGAAGACTCAAGGCATCAGCATCGCCTTGGTTGGTTCCGTATCCTGCAGTGTCAGAAATCGCCCACCACAGTGTCCGTGTCGCAGGTTCTTGTCCTGTTGCTGTGGTGGCAATGACCCAATCCTCCAGAACGGCTTCAGGGATGATGGCCAAGCATTTCCTGAACTTCTCCTTCAGAGGCATGGGTGTCACTTTCATGAATCTACCACGAACCCCAGCAGAATCAGAAGAACAGACCTGACAAAAACAGTGTTTCGATAGCACCCAAAATTAAATTATTGTTGTCAGTACAGTTCATAAAAGTAATTAACTCAGGAATTAAATCAAGTGCTGCCACTAAAAAGAACTTAAAGAAAATTTAGAATGTCTTCAGTTTATATTCAAAATGTCCACTTTATATACAAATAATATTATGCACTATACCAAGGACCATGAAACATACAACTTATAGGAGAAAAGAAAACAACTAAAATAGAGCTAAGTTCTTCCAATTATCTGATGGTATTAAATATTACAAATTCTTTTTAAGCAAATTTTAAAAATTCCCAGGAAGTCTTATCAAAGAGATAAAAACTATAAAAATTAACCAAGTAAAATTATAGGATTGGAATAAAATTCTTCCCAGAGAGACAAAGTATACCTTCCCATGAGCCAGACCCTGCCATGGGAATTAGGAAGAGACACAGCAAGAAGTCAAAGCACGCCTTCCTATGAGCCAGCCAGTGCACGGGCCGGAAAATCAGAAAAACTTAACCCATCCACCTGCCACCCTGTAAGCAACTGGCTGATTCGGAGGACTCAGGATGAGATGATAGTAACTGAGGTGAAAGGAATAGCTTGATGCTTATATTGTTTAATTGACTTTGCAGCAACTGTGGGGGATTTTTTCTGTCTTGCTTTTGAAATCCAATGTTTTGTTTCCTTTTAATGTTTTATTTTATTCCTGTAGCTGCTAACCTGAGGACCTATTTTGAAGATAGCAATATGCAGGGTAATGACCATTTTTAAATTCCTTTTATATTGTTTTGAGAACCTATATAGCTATTGTTGTTGTTATTGTCATTGCTCTTTAGGTTTGTTTGCATCTTGATTTTTCTACTTTTTCTTTTTTTCCCCTTTAAAATAAATAAATAAGTAAATAAAACACTTCCTAGATAGGCATAGTTGAGATGACAGAGGAAAGAATCAGTGAACTTGAGGACATATCAATACTTCGTTCAATATACACACACAAAGAAGAAAGTAAATTGAGAAATAAAAACTAACGGTGAAAGAACAGAGATACAAGCAATTGTGAAAAACTAAGAAATGTGTTCATATTTATACACTGAGTCCCAGGAGTACTGGAAGATTGTGGGGTTAAAATGTATTTAAGGAAATTATAGTGGAATATTTTCAAATTTGATGGTAAACATAATCCTGTCAATTTAAGAAACTGAAGCTGGGCATGGTGGCTCACGCCTGTAATCCCAGCACTCGGGAGGCTGAGGCAGGAGGATTGTTGCGAGTTCGAGAACAGCCTGGGCTACAAAGTGAGCTCAAGGCCAGCCTGAACTGCATAGTGAGACCCTGTCTCAAAAAGACAAAAAAAAAAAAAAAGAAGCTGAGTGAACACTAAATAATATATATATATATATATATATATATATATATATATATGGAGAGAGAGAGAGAGAGACAGGGTTTCACTATGCAGTTCAGGCTGGCCTTGAACTCACTTTGTATCCCAGGCTGGAGTAAAACTCGCAGCAATCCTCCTGTCTCAGCCCCCCAAGTGCTAAGGTAAAAGCACCAATTTACAATAAAATTAAAATGAACCAACCAAGCTGAGCTTCAAAAACAATGACATTTTAAAATGGAAGTGACCTGTTACAGACAGGGAAACATTAATTCATGTCACATTGGATTTCTCATCTGGAGCCATGGGCACAGAAGTAAAACAGTGCATTTTTCAAATAGTAAAAGAAGAAAAAATTCCACTCAGAGTCCTCTAGTCGGTGAGAGTATTCTTCAGTCTGAAGGGAGACTGAAGCACTCTCAGATGAAGGAAAGCTAAGGGAGTTTGCGCCTAGCACAGCAGCTCCTTAACAATGACTAAAGGAAGGCATCCAAACAGACGAACTGAAAACAGCCAGCAACTTGGGCTTCAGAAAGGACAGAGGAACCGAACAGGCAAATACAGTAGAGCATACTTCACTGTATGCATTTAAAATATATTTTACATTTAAAAACAAAAAATTATAACATCACCTAATATTATGTCCATAGAGGAAATATTTAAGATTTGTATTTGTAAAGTGCAAATGGAAGACAGATGCAAGTGGAAAGAAATGTTTCATACTCTGCTCAAAGTAGTAAAAGTCTGCAGCTAGCAGGGTGTGCTAAGGGGTAAAATATGATATTATAGCCTGTGATAATTTGTATATTATGGTAACTCTAGCAAAGTCTAAGGTAATAATTCAAAAAGATATAGTAAAAAAATTATAAATAAATATAAATAGAATTCCACATAAATGTTTAAAAAGCATACATGGATGCTAGGACAAATAAATGGAGGAGGAAGAAGCAGAAAGAACAGATAGAAAATAAATGGTGGATTGAATTCTAATGAACCAATAGTTACTTTACATCATATTATGTAAATACACCAGTTAAAACCCAGACATTGACAAAGTGACTTTTAGAAAAAGCATAAACAAATTATATGCTACGTAAGAGAAGCTACCTAAATGTAGGTGGATTTAAAGTAAAGAATAAGAAAGATATACTATGCAAATACTAATTTAAAAAATACATGTAGTGGGAATGGCTATATTAATATCATATAAAGTAGACTTCAGAGCAAGGGAAATTCCAGAGAAAAATTTAATTATTGCATGGACATAAAAGGACAATCCAAAAAAGAGATATATTTATTCTATATGTGTATGTACCAAACAAAAGAGTGTGAAATTATATGATCCAAACTAATAAGGCTAAAAGGATAGAGAAATTCAAATGTATCACTGAGAATTCCAAAATACCCAAGCCATTAGATCTGTGTGACACATCATTTAGGATTCACAATTACTAGATACGTCACTATTAACCAACAAACTCGAACCAACATTTATAGAACATGTGGTCTCTCAGCACATTTTCTTCGAGTCCATAGAATACTTACCAAGATATAGCATACCCTGTGTCATAAAATAACCTATGAACTGTTTCAAAAAATGAGTATCTTTCAAAACATAATGAAAAGTTTTTTTAAATAGATAACAGAAAGACAAAATATAAAGTCTTCTAACACAGACAAGTTGTAAAATATAGTAGTAAGTAATGCAAGGGTCAAAGAGAAAGTCTCAAAGAAAAATTTAAAATGCGTATAAGAAAATGAATACATGCATGAAGTACTGCTGAACAGTGGTGAGAGAGATATGTGTAGCATTAAATGTTTTATTAGGAAAGAAAAAAGATCTCAAATAGATAATGTGAATCCCTACGTTAAGAAATAAACAAAGGAAGAGAAAGTAGAACAAAGTGTACAATAAAGATAAAAGCGGATATAAATTGGAACATTAAAATAGCAACAAAATTTTGTTCTCTAATCATTAATCGTGCAATACTGAAAAAATAAAAAAGAAGTTTCACATTCACTATCAGTAATAGATCAAGACATATCAGAGCCAGCCTGATAAGAGAACAAAAAAGAACCATCAAATTTGTGCCAATAAACTCGTGCTTTTGATGCAATGGACCAACTGCTTGAAAATCCAGATACTAAATTCCTTCAAGAAGAAAATGACCACCAGAGAAGTCTTACAACTACTACAGAAGTTGAGTTTACAGTGTAAAAAATTCTGAAGAGAGAGATCTACAGGTTCAGATGGCTTCCATAGAAATGTCAACATTTTATCTAGAAAAATTAATGTCAGTTTTATACAATCACTTTCAGAAAGAAAAGATGTTTTTGAATTTAGATTATAAGGCAGATACTACCCTAATACCATAAGCCAGAGAGAGAGAAGGGGAGAGAGAGAGAAAGAGAGAGAAGAAAAAGTAGGAGGAGAAGGAGAAAGTAATAGAGGCAGAGAAGAGAAGGGGAGGAGGAAAGAGAAGGAGAGGAGGAGAGGAAAAGGGAGGGGAGGAGAAGGGAGGGGAGAAGAAATGGAAGAAGGAAGGGGAGGAAAAGAAATGAGGAAAGAAAGAAAGAAGGAAGGAAATGAAGAAAAAGAATGTAGGGTAGGAGGGAGAGAGGAAGAGAAACAAAACTGCAATGGAGTATCTCTTGGGAAATGAAGTGCCGAAGTTATAAAAAAATCTGCACAGAGGATCTCACACTCCATCTAAAGTACACTATTTTTCCACTAAATAAGATCTATTCTTGCAGTGCAGAGCTGGTTTAGTGTTTGAACATGAATTAATGTAATGTACCATGTCAAAATGCTTAAGTATAATTATACAATTATTAATACTGAATTCAACAAAATGCATCAACTATGTGTGTTAAGAATTCTCAAAAGCTAGGAACTTGGAGAATTTTTATGTTTTAACAAAAGTGTCTAAAACACCCTACAGTTAACATAATGGATGGTTTAAGACTTGCTGATAAGTCATAATGGATGGTTTAAGACAGATTTGCTAATAAGACCAACAACACATAAGGATCTCTGGTGTCACCATTTGTATATAAAGCAGCACTGGAAATTCTACTCATCCTCGTAAGACAAAAAGAAATAAGAACAGTGAAGATTGCTAAAGAAGAAGTAAATCCATCTTCATTTACAGGCGACATGATTTTCAATAAACAGTCATACAAGAACTGTACAGAAAGTTCTTAGAATAAATGAGTTTAGTAAGGTTGAAAGAAATAAAACCATCATGCATTAACCATTGTATTTTCAAATATTAACAAAGATCAGGAAGAAGTCAAATAAAAGAGGAAAACTTCTTATTGTTCCAAAGAAAGTCAAGTAGGTGTAATTTGAAAGCATATTGAAAATTGCAATATTCTCATTAAAGAGATAAAACAAGATCCAAAATTGGAGTGATAGGTAACATTCATGGGTTTGAAATCTCACAACAGTATATGTGTCATTTATTGTTAAATCCACGTACAGGATGTAGATGCCATTCCTTCCTAAATTGATGCACAGCATATGTGCAAGCGTGTCATACCCCCACAAGGGCTTTTTTGTATATTTATTGATATCACAGTTGTAAAATTATAAGGGTGAGAGTTTACAGAAGGGGAGAAAAATGGAGTGACTCCAAAGGGAATATAGGGAAGGCTCCAGGGAAAGCCCAGTGGCTTTACTGTTGGAGAAACTCAGAAGCCACTGCTGGGAGTGACCACTGTGTGCTGGCTCACTGTGGTCTGGACTGGTTCTTTACTGAGGTTCTATGACATCATCCGTAAAGTGTGAGTCACCTAGCTGCACAGCCTAGCACAGGACCTGAGAATACCCAGCAGTGCCTGATGGGAAAGAAGAAGTATTAGCAAACAGAGGGGAAAGGTAGAGATAAGCCAGGTAGAAGAGTCTGCCCTCCACCATGTTCATGCTAAGTGAAAAGGCCACCAATATCGAGGTCAGAGGACTAAGAAAAGAGGAAACTGGATGGTGATGAGACTCCTTCCACCCATCCCCCCAGTGCTGCTGTGCAATCATGGGTGCACAGCTTTCCAGAGAGCAGAGAGCAAACACATTCTTGACCAAGTCTACCACCATAATGGTGCTGCTATTAAACAATTCTTCATTTTTCCAAGCCAGAAGACTTTGAGATCTGTGGAGTCTGTGTTGGTTAGAAACAACCAGCTAGTGTTTAAATCTAATGATGACTTTGGCACTTTAACTCATACTGAAGCTAAGATTTACTATCTAGCAAATAGACACTGGCATCACAAATTTGCTAGCATTTTACTCTGCAATTGAAACAGAGAAAGATAGAGACACCAGGACTAGTCTCTTCTTGTGTGAGAACATTCCTTCCTTTTGGACTAAGAGCTTCTTACCAAAAAGATGAAACAATACAAATATGGAAAAAGAACTCTTATTTTTCAAGAAATCAAATAGTAAAGACCTATGGAAAACAACATGTTCCGTGACAAGAACAGTAACACTTAAAACTTTTTTGGCATAAACAAATGCATATTTGATCATATAATTATTTCAAAATTTTAAAACAGCCTCCAAATACTGGATTTGAAAAAATGAGAATGTTCAAAATATGTTTAATAGAGTATTTATAAGTTCAAAGTTTCTGACATTGATGGTCATCTTTCTGGAAAATTCTGTTTCTTATTACATGGTCAATAAACTTGGCAGAGAGAAGTCTTAATGGGTAGATGAAAAATTAAAGTAAAAAGCATAAGATACATGATAATCACATAGATGAATAGCAGAAGTGACCTCTAACCAAAAATCTTTTTAAAGAACACTATCCTCCATGCCATTAAGAAGGTTTACTTTATGAAAGATAAACTTATGAAAGATAAATTTGTAATGTCCTCAAATCTTGACCACATGAAATTGCCCATTGTAGTTGTCAAAATAGTTTTTCGTTAAAATTTCTGATGAAGAGTAGCATGACAAGAATGGAATTGTGTGTCATTTGAGGTCGTTTGGCTACAAAAAACAAAACAAAACAGGAATCACACAAATAAAACCAGTGGCTTATACAAATTGGAAGTTTATCCAGGGATATAGCTCAGTGGTACAGCATTTGCCTGGCAAGCATGAGGTCACAAGTTCAATTCCCAATACAAAAAAAAATTTATTTATTCCTTTCTGGCAAAGGAGTCTGCTAATGTATGATAGAGGAGTAAATTGGTGTCTTCAAAACCTTCAGAAATACATGTCCTTTTTTCTTGTGTCCACGCCATCCTGAACACCGAGCTTCCACACAGGAAGCTAGAAGAGAGATGGAAAAGATGGAAAGATGCCTCTTTCTGCCTGAGAAGATTCTTCCCATCATCTTACAGGAATCCAGCTGAAGCTGCAATGCCATAAACACACTGGCCATGAGACAGGCTAAGTAACATATCAATTTTCTGGGAGATCATTTTTATACAAAAGAAGTCGACAATTCTCCTAATACACAAATCTAGAGAATAGAGATTGGCCTAGTAATTAGCAGTCATAGTCAAAAGGTACCTGAAAATAATTTTAAGTTTATTTCTGAAGTTCCACTAAGTTCAGAAATGTATCTCTCTACACTATAATCTGTTATCTAAATTATCCATAATTCTAATCTTTACCTTTCAGAGCAAAATTTGAAATTTAAATTAATCCTTTTAAATTGTATTCTAAAACAATGAAAGTTGGCTGCTCCTGGCGTTCACCGAGTTGGCCAACTTTCCTCTCCTGGTGGGTGAAAATGAGATCTTTAAAAATATATAAACAAGAGGAGAAGACAAGATGGTTGATCAGTGAGCAACAAAATACAAAGCCTCCTGGGAGAAACAACTCATATGCCAGAATAAAACACCCTGGAGAGATCCAGACAGAGGGAGATGGATCCTCTTGACACAGGAAGAAATTAAAACATAAAAAAGCTTGTCAAATACTTCAGGAATACAACTGAAACAGCTAAAAATTATGGGACACAGTGCTTTTGTGGTGACCTGCCAAGTTTGTACCAGCTTGAATCTGCCGGCCGGCAGAGCCACACAAACTTGTTCCCGCTGCCACTCACAGGAAGCACAGCAGCTCTGAAGTCCAGGGTTGGTGAGCCCAACAGAGAGTGGAGCGAGTGAAGGAACCTTCATTAATCCATGCTCAGTGCTGGGAATGAGACCCCCCAACACAGCAAGGGCGCAACCAAATCAGCGACATGTTGGAATTGGGCAGGAGGAGCCTGAACTGGGAGTGACAGTGACTTTAGTTGGTTGCTTCCCTGCCCAGAGAAGATTCATGGGATTTGCTTGGACTGGGCCACACCCCTGGCCAGGACCCAATGAGCCATCCCAAATTGATTCCCTGTGCCTAGCAAGCACTAACCCAGTGAAGGAACCTGAAGTTTGGCTGGCCCAGTGGGGAGGGGCAGGCATAGGCAGCCGCTGCTTACACCTCAGTGACAAGAGCAGGCAGGAGAGGGCAGAGGTCCCTCCCTAGCGTGATTTGGAGGAAACATGGCCAACAGGGAAGGGGGCTGGGACCTGCATTGTAACCTGTGTGGAGGAAGCCAGGACCATGACAGGAGAGAGAGGCAGGAGGAGGACCCCAGCCCAGAACCCTGAGAGCACTGATCCAGGAGAAGGAAAAACAAGGGAGACTGAGGGTGGCAAATACACAACATCAGACATGGCTTCAATGAACATTAAGAGATATCTTCAGGACCTTGTAGACGAGATCAAAACTGAAATATTAAATCAGGTAAAGCAGGACATGAGTAGAGTAATGAAAGAAATGTTCTCAGGAAGCATCTCTCAGGAAGATACAGATGGAAGAAGGGAGGAACACAAAAAATGGAGAGAAACATTCAATAAAGAATATAAAGAAAATATAGAATACATGAAGCAGATTCAAAGAGACTACCAGGAATTAAAAACTCAATTGAAAGCTGGCAAAACTCCTTAAAAGAAACTAAGGATAGACTATCAAAACTTGAAGACAAGTTTGCAATGTGTGATCATGAAAGGAAAGATCTCTTAAAAATAACAAGGAAACAGGCAGTAACAATACAAAGGATAGAAGATGACAAGAGAATCTACAATTTAAGAATATGAAATGTGAACAAAGAAGCAGGAATACATACAGACAAATTACAAAGGCTATTCACAGAAATAATTATGGAAAACTTCCCAAGCATGGGAAAAGAAAATGACATTCGGTTATGTGAGGCATACAAAACTCCAGCCACCTACAATCAAAACAGAGCTACATCCAGACATATAATAATCAAGATACCAGAAATTCAATATAAAAACAGAATATTAAAAGCTGTCAGAGAAAAGAAACAGATTACCTATAAAGGTAAGCGCATCAGAATCACGGCTGACTTCTCGACACAGACCATCATGAGATCAAGAATAGCTTGGAGTGAAGTATTCCAAGCCCTGAAAGAAATAACCTCCAGCCCAGATTGATCTACCCTGCAAAACTGTCACTAGAAATTAATGGAGAAACAAGATGCTTCCCTGACAAAGAGGAACTAGTGGAGTTTGTGACCACCAATCCAACCGTACAGAGAATACTGAATACATTCTAGAGAGAGAGAAAAGAATACCGGGATTTTAGGAACAGTGGCAGAAAGGCCTCAATGAGTGGGGCACACAGTAGAATGAAGGAGAAAAGTAGACAAACAAAGGCAGAAAAATAGCATAGCAGAAATGAGGCAGAGAAGGATAACTAGAATCTCTAAGATAGATGGACTTGATACACTATATTGTTAATAGTGCACCAGGATTTAAAACCCACATTGCTCACACTACTCTGCTTAGATGTATTATATTCTGTTCCAGTCATTCTACCTGTACTAGATTTGAGGGCACAGGCAGTAATCCCAAAAATAACGGGATAAAGTATGGTAATCATCCTTAATTTCCTATTAACTTAATCTAAATCTCTGTAAAACGTACACTGTTTTACATGACTCATCATAATCGAATCTGGTTTGTTGGATCGCTGTTTCGTATTGATAGATTTTATTCAAAGCTGTTATGATTGATAATATCAAGTCTGAGAGTATAGGCAACTGCACTTAAGATGACAAGATCCACTAGAATATCCACTATGGTTTGATTATTACCTGCCTTTGAGGTTTTATACTGTCTATAATGTTTTATTTTTAATAATATTGTTATTTACTGCTATACGCCATTATACTGCTATATTTAATTATGCCTGATGATATAGACATTCTATTGAAGATAATAAGAAACAACACAGTAATAATTGTAGATTACCTTGTACTGTGGTTTTATACGACTTTTTTGGTTTCATGTTTCTATAGGAATTTGTTTTGTTTTGGCTTGCTAAGTTTTGTTTTCCCTCTAATACAGAAAGTATAGAAATACATGCAAAGATTCATGCATGCATAGCTGTTTACACTCTCACTGTTTGACTATCTACTTTGTATGCTTTAATTCTGTAACTTGAACAACTATTTCTACGAGGACAATATGTAATGTATTAACTAGTGATTTCTTATTGTTTATCTTTTTTTGAAATTCTGTATTATCTCTACCATTTACATGCTTTTGTTTCTCTTTAAATAAAAAATATATATATAAACAAATTCTTGGGGTACAAATTAATTTAACATTTTAATTGGCTGTCTTACTAAATGAATATTAATAGTGTATCATCTTATCTAAAACATTTGAAAGGACCAATATCATTTTTTAGATGCATAAGATTTGCACTTCAGATTAAGAAAGTTACATAGGCAAACATCTTGTTCTAATAAATTTCCAAGTTTACCTGTAAATTGGTCTAGATTGATGTTTTCTAGTGATAAATAGGATATTATTGTTATTAAAATTTTGTACCACAGACAACAAAAAATTAACTTTCTAAATTATATATTAGATACTGAAATATACTACATATGCATATATAGGTGTGTCACATTACATATATTTTAAATTTTATTCATTTTCTATAAATAATATATTTATATAAACATTACAAATTTTTCCATATATTTTGCACAAGTATTACATTATATCTTCTCATACTTCTTCTGGACATTAAAAATATTTCTCTTATTATCTTTCTAGTGAAATTTAGCATGTCGTAGACCACTGAAATGCAGATAAAATTCCTCTCTCTGTACAGTTGGATTCCGTGTGCTTTCTGTCTATAGGTAAAGTAGTTTCTCTTCTTTATGGTCATCGCATAAGAGATTACATTATAAATCACAAACATATTTATGGTAGTTTTTATTGTTTTATAATTTAAAAAGAAAATATAGAAAACATTCAAATAGAAGTCACATTTAATTTTTAAGAGATGTCTACACGTTTTACTGTATGGTAAACACACACCTTTGAGTTGTACTGCTCTGTCAAGTTTTTGTAAAGCAAGAAAATTAGATAAGCCTTCCAATTCATTCATGGCCTTTGTTGAGCCCATTCTAGAGATATTCCTATAAGAAGCTAATGTAGTAACACAATGTACAGACAACAATGTAATATTCTGTGATGCATACAATGTAGTATAATAATATTCAAAAAACTATAACAATAACAGAAAGTTCAGTTCCTTTACCTGTATGTTATATATTGTATATAATTAGTTCATTATTATTGAAGTTGGTGCTATTTTTATATTAGTAGTTCTTAATATTGTGTGCATTCCTCAATTATTTAAATTTTGCACTGTTGTCAAACGCTAATAATATGTGATTGATAATTACTTGATAATCTTATCACTGACGCAGACTTTCTGGTACCATTTTGCTCACATGCATAGACTTGGGGTGCCAGTGAATTAGCTCACCCGCAATGCAGCTTTATTGCTGCTCTCAGCTGATAGCAGCAGCTGGTGTTCTCCTCAAGGAGAATGACTGCAAAGGACATGGCTTGTGTTTCACACTGATTTCCAGAGTCCCCTGCAAACGAGCCCTGGTCTCCCCTGACACCCTTTACTGGACAACCCCATTTCTTGTACTGCTCTCTTGACCCCCTCTGGTGATTACTGCAGTTCTCAAATCAAGGACTTGCACTCACATCCTTGGTTTGGGATTCATTTTAGGGGGAATTTAAACTAAGACAAAATTTCTGAAACAGAAAATGATGCATTTCCACATTAAAATCCAAGCAATCTTCAGACTTCATCAATTTGTACTAATCTATTTGTGAACATTGCAAACATAGGATTCCTGGATTATGTTACTTTATGTGGGATTTCAGCCCAATAGTTAGGTATGTCAAAATCTTCTCACAAATTCTGGGGTAAAATGCCAATGTAAATAGAGGCAGGCAGGAGAGAGGTAGCCCAGGCAGCCAAAGCAAAGAAAAATAGAAATTCCCATAGGATCAATGCTTCACTGGCCATGTGGGGAGGAACACACATCATACAATTTTTCATAAATTCCCAGAAAGACGTCAAGTTACAGAATACACAAAGCAGTTACCATATGAAGAATTTATACTTCTTTGAAGTATTATCACTGCTTTCCCCAAAGGTCATAAAAAAGTCCAGGGCAGATGGTTTGAAAGATTATTCACTTCTTCCTCTGATATGTGTGTTCTTTTAACGTTTGTCACTAAGCATTACTTTATTTAGTTATTAAATTTGTCTAGTTTTCTCCCTGAGACTGATTTGTTCCTTCCTTTAAAAAAAAAATGCTTTTTCCTCTATTCCAAATGGGCCAGTAAAGTAACATTTCCTAAACTGTACAAAAGTCTTTTTTGAAGTTTAAAGATTTATTCTTAACATAATTTCATCAAATAAGTAAAATAATTTTTTAATCATGAAGAAATAACAAAATGAATATTAAGCAATTTTTCTTGGTGAGAACAAGACTGGGGATGTTATTTCTATAGTTTTCTAGAAATTTCCAGTTGGATCAACCATTATAAAGAAATTGTCTCATCCTTGAGATTCTGTTATATGTAAGCACAATTTAACAAAATGATATAAAAATGTTTCATTTTGAATAAGATTTTAATTATTTTTATTGGCTTATAGAGGAGGAACCAAGAGAGGAAGAAGATAAGGTTTGTTGGCTATTTTTCACAAAAGCCATCCCATGAATGCAAACATCTGGATTAGATGTTGCATTTTCTGGGTTCCTTTCCCTTGCCTCCTTCCCCTGCTCAGTTTTGTATTAGACCTTTATGTTTTCATTATAACCTGGCAGCAAGGGCTCCCTTAAATAGAAAGAGTGAATGAAGGCAATTTTTTCCATTAACAATATATTTCCCTTTGGGGTCTCCACTGCATTATTGTTCTTCTTTTTTTTTTTCTTTTTTTATGGAGCAAAACCCCCAAGAAAACTGTCTTCAGTTGTGAACATTATTATAGATCCTATCTGGAAGCCTTAGGTTTGGCTTTCCTCTTGTGAAAACATCCTAAAATATTCTTGTAAATGAGTACAATTTGGAGAAATCATCCATACACATAAGAGCAAGTGCTGAGCTAAAAACACAACTCTTTTAAAGCACATATTCCCCCAAGTAGCCAACATGGAAAATTTGAAAGAACTGAAGTTTCACAGTCAGATAAAAATATTACTTACACATATTTTTTGGATTAATTGCATTATTTCTTGGGAGCCACAAAATATTATGTGGAAATCCCAGGTATATCTATTTTATGAATCTGTGATACACAATGCCCTAAGATGTATCTGTATAGAGATACAAGTACACATATAGAGACATATAATATACACATGAAAAATAATTAATGTCTTAAGACTATTTTATAGACATATATTGCATATTAATAAAGGGTTCAGGTAACATGTAAGGCAATCAAATTTTCCTCATTTGTAAAACCAAATCCCCAACTGTATCACTATTACGCAGCAGGACAAGGGTCATTGCTCACAGAAAATTCTACTCTGAGTAAGGAATAGTGTGACCCTGACTTCCACGCAGTTCACTAAGGGTCCACAGACGCAGAGTGAAGAGGGAGATTGTACTCAACAGTCTTCATGGGTCCTTTTCTCTTCCTGCTCTATCATGCAAAAACATGCTAGTGTGTTTTCTAGGGTTCTGTTTTTCATTTTAACCCATTAAATCCAATCACTGTTATGTAATTGATATGAAGAGCATGAAAAAGAACAATATTTTAAGCCAATATTATATGCTGCCTCTATTCCTGTTAGAAAGAAAATAGTAAAATAATCTCTCAGTACATTGCAAGTTCAAACGGTCCCCATGGAAACGCTCGCCTGATAACTTTCATGGGCAGCGTCGTTCAAAATCAAAAACGATTGACACTCTTAGAAACACATTCAGTAGACTTGGCAGAGAAGAGACCAACGCCGACCACAGCACCGTGGATGGATAGTATTATGTGGAGGACCAATTACTGCACAGGAAAGGCCAGTTCCTTTCTCCCCCATTTTACTCACATTTTAAATTCTTCCTGACAGGTCGTGCACTCAATTACCTATTTGGGATGGAAGTACAGAGAGAAAGGAAAGAAGAGGAATGAAAGAGCAGATCTCGGTATCACGTTTAGTTTAAGAGGGAAAATTACCAGTGGGAGTCATTTACAGACTGAGGCTTTAGTTCTACACTTAGCCATTGGGATTTCTGAGCAAGAAAAACAAAAGTATGAAATGGACAGCTATAAACATTTAAATTAACGGTGTTCTGTGTCTTCGCAGGGTTCTCCAAGGGACCGTGGAGTGGTTTAGCTTCTCTGACCCTGACACTTCCCCAGGGTCCATCTGTCAGCTCATCTCCAGAAAACCCGCAGCCACAGAGGCAAGTGTTCAGAAACAACACTTTCCAACTCCGTCAGGCCAAAAGAAAACGCAGGGAAAAAAATTCTGATAATTTATGTTGCCCAGATGTTAAGAAATCCAACAGCTTTCTCTACTCATAAATTTAACAGTATTAAGCACCTGCTGACTCCGAGCACCAGCTCTTGCCAAGAAGGAAGGAAGCGGCTTTGCGATGCACTAATGGGCTCCTTCCCTCACTTCCAGGCGGACCGGCCTGGCGATCTGCAGCTTCGCGCCTCCCCGGCCTCCCACCGGGAGCTCCGAGGCTGCTCAGCGGAGCTGCGCCCGCCCCACTCTGCCAGCTCTCACTGGGTGCAGGAGGGAGAAATCAGAGCTGGGACAGAGATTTCTAAACCTCAAGGAACCCTAGCTGTTAGCGAAATTAGTAAATAAGGCAGGCATCACAGCGAGTTTGGAGGAGAAAAGAAATTATAAAGGGAATTATTATCTTTTTTAATGGTTCAGAGCCAGATCATGTATCTTTAAATACAGGCAAAACTTTCTAAATTTTTTAAGTCTAGTGTTGTCATTTCCCTTCTCCAAACTCATGAATACATGCTAACGCTGTTACATTTAGTTGACTTGCTTGCTTTTTTTGTTTGTTTCTGGCACTGAATTATTCTAAACGTAAGGCCTTTTCATCAAGCCACATACCTCAGCTTTCATGGTTTTTCTTTTTTTGTGAGATAGGGTCTCACTTAGCTGCTAAGTTACCCAGACTGGCCTCAAACTGGTGATTCTCCTGATTCAGCCTCCCAAAGTGCTGGAATTGCAAGTGTCCACCACCATATCTTGCTTAGGCTGAGTTTTGTGGGGATTTTTTTCCTATTTTTTTCTTTTTCATTTTGTTTCTTTGATGAAAGCGCTCATAAACAGCAGGATAGAGGTAATAGGGAAATCTGAAAAGGCCTGCATCCTACACATATTAAAGACCAGGAATAGTTCTAGCTGATTCAGGAGTCTAGAATTGAACTAAATTCACAGCAAAAATGTTGCAGGTCTAGTAAAATTTAGAGGAGTTTGCAGAATTTTCATTCATGTTACTGACAGGTGAATCTAAGATTTCTCTGTTACTCTGATGAGTCTATCTCATATTTCATGTGAAAACTCAGAATTTTAGCCACAGGAATAAAAGATGATTATTGGTGGCCACCACATACCTATCCATCTCGGAACACATCACCTGGATGGATCCACATTCACAGTGGTG
Source organism: Hydrochoerus hydrochaeris (assembly GCA_004027455.1). Lineage (NCBI taxonomy): Eukaryota > Metazoa > Chordata > Mammalia > Rodentia > Hydrochaeridae > Hydrochoerus > Hydrochoerus hydrochaeris. The sequence goes on along the minus strand of PVLA01004642.1, from coordinate 34,883 downwards.
AAGTGGACATTGTTCCCTCGGGTTTCTCACCACCTGATCCAGTAGTGGCCAGGAAATTACTATTAAGGACATGCTCTTCCTTCTCCACCCCTGTCTCTCTCATTTCACTCTATTTCTTTTCTCCTAATCTGAGACATGACTGTCACACTGCACGTTCGTACATATACTCGCCATAGGGCTTACACTTTTGTCACCATAACCTCATTCTCTCCGTCTGTGCAAAGTGTCTCCCTCCTGACCACAGCTCATGATGCCAAGCCTGCCTCTTCTTCCTGATGTTTTTTGTCTTACATTTAAGTTAATTTTCCTTTTTCTCACAGAAGAATATCTTGGATACTACCTCCGAAGTGTTCGAATAAGTTTGCAATTTGAAAACATCTATTTTTTCAGACATTCTAGGGGTCAAGACATATCGCCTTCCCTGTGTGCTTCCACTATCTCCTCATTGGACAGAGCACAATAGGCCGAGTCCCTGCTGGTCAAGCTAAGTAATGGTGGTGGTAATCTATGGTGGCCTGATTCTAATGGTACCGTTGGAAGAACATTAAAAAAAAAAAAAAAACTGCTTTGAGAAAAGGGACTTGGGATCAAACTCAGGGTCTAGTGCATGCTAGGCAAGCACTGTACCAATTGTACATGGCTTTCATTAACTGTTACGGAGCTTAGCATGATAGCTCATACATGGGTATAGCATCGCTCAACAAATTGAAACTGTTTCCCAGCAGCCCCCTCGCAAACACGCTGACCAATCTCTAATAATCACTTTTCTACTTTCAAGTCAATGTTTTTCTCTTGAGCACATGAGAAAGAACATGTGGCGCTTGTTTTTCTGTTCCTGGCTTATTTTGCTTAATATGATATTTCTCGGGTCCATCTATTTTGCTGCACGTCCCTGGATCATTCTAGTTAAAAACAGAAAGCAGTGGGATAATAAGAAAGGAAAAATGGAATGAAAGAGAAAACACACTAATTTTCCTGTGAGACACTACCAATCCATTCAGCTATCATGATGGCTATTATTTTTGAACACTTCCGGTGCACTGGGCACTCAACTAACACTGCTCATGTGCTGTATTCGTCCACCCTGTTAACAGTCTTGGAGGAAACTGGTTCTGAGTTCAGTGGTCTTGCCAGGAGCAGGTAGCTGACATCAGAACCCAGTCTGCTGTTGCTGGAACTGGAACTCTGTGTGGAAGAGGGTCATATAGTTGGCACCCGTATTTATGCAAATACCTTCTTTTACCTATTCTGAGTCTCATAAATGCAACTTGGATAATTTGCAATTGGTTAAAGAAGCAACATTTATTCTAAGTCTTGCTCCTCAGTGTAATGAGACATGAGGAAGCTGCGCTGGCAATGTTATTTAATGTGCTTTTCGGTAGAAGATTCTATGTAAATTATCATCATTGATCATTCATGGAAAAATGAGCAGTGAGTGGGTGAACTTTTGAGGAAATATTATCTTAGGTTATTAAAATGTAAGTAGATTTGTGTGCACAGGAGTTCAAGTCATAAGGGAGAAAAGTATAAATTTAGGTAGCCAATGAAACTCAAACCAAACAAGTACTAATATAAAGCTTTAGGTAAAATTGAGTATTTTATCCTAACTCGATACTGTCAAAATATGAATTCAAAGGATAATCGTGAGAAAGTGATAGAAAAGAACCCTGTAAATAATAACTTGTGGTTATTTTGCCCCAGATACGCCTATAACATTTAAGTAATTGAGATTGACTACTATCTATGGAACACGAAGAACTTCTTTTACAAAGAAAATATCAAAAGAGGGGGGAAAGACCAAAATTCTTTGACTTAAACTCACCAAAGAAGCCAACAGAAGAAGTTAAGGAAATAGGCAAAATGTGAAGTGATCACAAAACAATGTTTCAAAAACACTAGACAAATATACTCAGATTAACAATAATAATGCTCAATATTTTTACAATAGAGATTTATAAAGAGTGGAAGCCAATGACGTGGTGGAACTAGCCAAAGAAATAATAAAGTTTTCCAGAGCTGATGATAGCTACATATATGTCTGAAGAGTAAATGCGATACAAAAAAAAAAAAAGTAAATGCATTCATTGTGTGCACAACAAGATTAAAAAACAAAAACTGGCCTATGTCTGAATATATGCCAGAGAAAATTTTAAACTAAGATTATATAACAAATTTTAGACATCTAAGGAGTAAATGCGGCTTACTACAAAGAACTAAGTTCCAAATTGTCATTTGAGTTTTGGAGGACATTAGGAACAGAAAATAATGTTCTTGAATCACTAAAAAAAAATTAATTTGTACCTAACAATTCTGAAACTAAAAGAATAATGAAAAGCAATACCAAGGTAACTTTTTGCCAGCATATAAGAACACAGAATTTCATCTATATTTGTTTTTAGAGAAATTGAAGACGTTTTCTAGAAAAATAAATAAATATTTCTATTTGAGATTTTTATGCATGTTTTTCTTCTATAATAACTTGATTTGACCAGTTCACAAAATATGCAAATACCAAAATATCACATTGTCCTCTTCACAATGCATAATTATTATGTGTCAATGAAAAATAAAATGAAACTGAAAAATATAGGTGGTGAAAGAGAGAAATTAAGCAAATGTCACATATACACAGAACTCAGACGTGCTTGTTTGCTGGTTTTGTTTTTGTGTTTGTTTTTCAGTACTGGGGATTGAACCCAGAGCCTTCACGCTGAGCTATATCCCCACCCACTTTTTAAAAAAGTTTTGCTTTGAGACAGAGTCTCACTAAGTCGCTGGGTTTCCTAGGCTGGGCTCAAACTGGCACCCCTGCCTCAGACGCCCAGAGTGCTGCGATTACAGGAATGCATCACCATGCCTGGGTCAGAAGCAGGACAGGGAAGAGCCCTCACTGTCAGTCTGGATCGTGTAGAAAGCAGGTATCGAGAAGCAGAAGTGCAGGAGATTTAGTCAGGTGGCCACTGCCAACTGCAAAAGATAAGCAGGCGTGAAAAGGACTGGGTAGGAAGACTGACTCAGCCTGGCTTGGAGGAGCTCCCAGGCTGTCCGGTGGAGGAGGCAGCACAAAGATTCTTCCAGGAGGGACGGAGTGGAAATGGCCAGGATCTATCATGCAGCCGCACTCAGACTTTGACTACAAAGGCCAGGGAAGACTGTCTTCACTTCAACTTGCTGCACATCCTCAAAGCGTGAAACACAGGAACTTGAGACACTCTGCTAACTGCGTGTCACTGCAGGGCATCTGGGAAGGAGGCCTGAGGAGTCCATTTCCGAGGTCACCATGGCTGGCCAAGTCAAGAGCTTATACTCTAGGCCACCATCCGTGTTCTCTGCTTGCATCTAGGGGTCATCCTTCAAGACAGAGTGATTAGGGTTGGCTTGAGGTGAATGGAAGTTAAATACATTTTTCTATGCCAATCCTGGGAATTTTAAAAGAAGCAATTACATAGATATTGTCGCCTCATTTGTCATACTAATTATACAATGCCACAATCACTATTTTGTAGCCAGCTTTCTTCATATTGATTCTGCGCATGCCTTTGTGTGTAAGTTTTAACTACTTTACAGGATACTGCTAATTCTTGACTAGGATGAGATATTATAAGATCCAATCTCTAGGGTAGAACTTTTAGAAATCTCTCTCCTCCCACAAGGATATGTGTCACTATTTCATATGAGATGGCCTCTTTATTTTTCTCTACATCACTGTATACAAGTGTTGGCACTATAGAAAGAAGTAATTATCATCTCTGTGACACAGGTCATACATTAATGACTTAGAGCATCTCTGCTCCTGGTGGAGACATATTGCTATTCCACGCATACCTCCTGCATACATCGATGGATATGATTTTAGTTTTGTTACAACTTTTTAAGAGTAATACAAGAAAATGCTAGGGTAGCACTGGATATATGACTCAGTCAGGCCAGGATTCCTGAACTACGTTGTCACTAAAGGAAAGTGTATTTATATAAAAACCTTACAACTTGATCTCCTGAGAAAACACCTTGAATAGGTCTCTAAGAGATTGTACTGACACTCAAAGAGTACCAAACTTGGACAAAGAAAAAAAAAGTGCCACAACCTATTCACGCTTTAGGGGTATAAGAAAACATCATTTAACTTTAGTAGTGACCCTGTGTTACAAGTATTACTGATTTAATTTATTTTTGTTCTGTGTTACTCTTTTTTGATCTTTTTTTTTTTTTGAGATAGGGTCTTGTTATGTAGTTCAAACTAACCTTTAATTCACTGTGTAGCCTATTCTGGTTCCAAACTCTCTGTGACTCTCCTCCCAAGTGTGGGACAGTGGGTTTGCATCGCTACATACATGTATTGGGTCTTCTAAATTTCATTATATCATCAAAGATTCTAGCACTGAAAAAAACATGACTTACAGGGGAAAATATGAGTACTACCAGGATTTCAGGTAGTAAAACCAGGAGGCAGTTTGAATTACCATATCTGATTGAAGGAACCCTTAATTCCCTAATGTCAGTCAAATTTGGATTTGCAGACCCTGAAAACTTTAATATACTTCTAGATTTAAATAATGACCCTTTGGAAAGTAACACTCTCCTCACATTCTCTCCTACAGAAAGAAAGGAACCTGGAGAATCACCAGGAATATATTCAACCCTGATCATATGACCTATCTCATTTAATTGTTCTTTTGGTAAGACTTCCTTCTGTGTTCACTTCCCCACTTTGTTCCCCCAACAATTAATTCATTCTCCCAAACCATTGCTGTGAGCATCACAAAATAGAATTTATAAGAGCTCCTTCTCATATGGGGAAATAGATAAAGCATTCCTTTAAAGAACTTGAGATTTCCCTTGCTGAATTTTTAATTAATAACAAATCTATGGCAGGACCTTCAGGGCCTTCAGCATCACCACCACGTTCCACTTTGCCTTCAGATTGGAGCAGGCATCTGGCAAGTGGCTGGCTGAGATGCTGTTTTGCTTTTTCTCTTTTCAAGTATGTTTAACAGTTTCAGGTGACATTTTTCTTTTCTTTCTGCTTTTTCCCCTTTGGTCTGCACTACTTTGTTAATGTCCACATCCAGCAGTAATTACATAGCCTCCACATATTCCAACGAAAGCAGAAGCCATCTGGTCCATGGGACAAGCTGGTCAAGAGAGGACAGATATTCTCCCAGTTGGCATGGCTGAGACCTTGCAGGCATCAGAAGCACCTTGAAAAGGACAGGGTGTGAGGGAAGGAAACTTTGCTGTAAAACAGACACCCAGCTGTTGAAGCAGGAAAATTATTTGTGCTGGCATGGGAAGTGGGCTTCCCCCTCCTCTTTCCTCTGCTCCCCAGTTTACAACCCTGGTGAGCTCCATCGCTCTGGACACCACAAGAGACTCGCAGCAATTGGTAGCCCCAAGCAACCAGGTTGCTGAGGATGACACCTCTAAAAGCAAAGGGAAGCCACTCTGTGTGCCTCTGAAAACTTTCTGTGTTTTGGATTTGGAGTGAAAAAATAAATGTAATGCAATCAATATAGGAATTTGCCACAGTGGTTTTAAACTTTTCTGTCCTAACCAAGTATGTAAAAATGCTAACAAGTGGGCTTGTTAAAATTATTGCAAAATTTGTTTTCCAATGAGGAAAAGGAATCACATAATTGTGTACTGAATGATGGGAGCAAGTTCTTAGAAATGTGTCATTAAGCTGTCCTGCATCGTGTGAATCAGAGAGACTACTTACTTAAACTGAGATGCTCACCACATCAGCAGGTGAAATAATCTTACAAGACTCCTGATGCATGTGCATGGTCTACAGTTGAAGAAAATGTAATTTCACAATCACAGCTTCTACGCTTGTACCGCTGCACACACATGCATATACCTCATACATATCTTTCACACAGTCATCTGGAACAGAAAGAATAAAACACTTAGGAAATATTGGAATACAGGGAAGCTATACAGCATGTTCAAATTTACAATTAATTTCCAAAGTTTTCTACATTTTAGCAAAATGTTGCCTTATTGCAGAAAGGAATTGAGAAACTGATACTTCTAATATGTTTTTCTTTTGTAGGAAATACTGCCACTTTGCTCACTTCTCCTTCACTACAGAGCGTGGTAGTATTTTTATGGGTTTCCACATAAAAATATGCCTATGTGTTTCCAAAACAAATTACATTTTAGAATTCATGTTGCCAGTGGTTTTTTTAAAACACATTTCCCCATGTTTTGTAATACAGAAGACTTTTCTGTTTCACCCTGGTAAGCTAATAAATGTTGACAATAAAGCTAATTTTAAGTCGATTAGGTAAATCAGTTGAAGGAGAAAAAAAGCATGAGTGATATAAACTCTGGCTTCTCCAAATGAGCACAGTTTTATCAGTTTGTGTTTGCAAGATGAGTAAACAGGTTGCTGAATTTTTACCAGGTTAAGGATGTGTCTGTGAGTGAGTGAGAGAGAGAGAGAGAGAGAGAGAGTTTTATTTAGTGTTTTGACAGATTTCACTTTGTCAGAAGATATGCCTCTCTATGCAATTGATGCTGAGTTCTTTAAGCTAAATCCAGCTGAAAGTTCAGATATACATTTATCATAACACTTGAAATCCAATCTCTGCTTCTTTTCCTTTTCCTTTGTAAAAAGTCATTACCAAACATATTGACTTCAAACCCTGGGGACTGAGAACCAGCAAAATTTGGAACAAGGATAATAGATAACAGGTTTTTGTGAGTTCGCCTCCCTCTTAGTAATAAAGAAAATGAAGAAAATGAGATTAAAGAAGAGAAATAAAAAGTGAGCAAAAGCCCAAGACCAATGACCTCATCATCCCGCAAGTTAGTCTGGGGTACCCTCTTAAATGGAAAATGTTTGAGGATTTCCAGAGACAACCAATGATATCTTCTTTTGTGTAGAAATGTTCATTGCTTTTGACAAAAGGCAGTTATTCTGTGTGATGTTTGTGTAAGAGAAATAACCACCTAATTCACAACGAGACTCGTTAAATGATAGGTAATGATTTTTATTTGAGAAATGTGTACTAATATCACTTAACTGATTACCAAAGAGGATGTGGTCAATTTTGCCATATTCTTCCTTCGGGCAGCTGTCCCAGGATTGTTTTTGTATTGGCACTGTCAGAGGCAGCTCCAGCCCAGCACCTTTCACACCCCATTGATTACTTTCAGTCTATTAAGACATACAATTCACCAGTCATGTTCAAGAAGTATTAGCTTCTGTTTCCTATTGCATGAGTCCACCCCCTTTCCTAAGGGAAATACAGAATACAGAAGTGCACATATTTCAGGAGCCAAAAGCAAATGCAGAATTTCAAAGGCAGGTATCAAAATGAGTCTAGATTGGTCAGTCCATGGTCCAGAATGTCCCTCTGTTCACTGGTAACATTTCTAGGTTTTTGCATTAGGGGTCATTGTAGCTATGGATACTAAATATTCCCTTCAAGGTCACCAGGCACCTATTTGAGCAGTTTAGCTGCTCACTGGGGCCAGGAGAAATGTTTATACAGTGACATTTGAAGTTCAATCTAGAAGTTTCATAATGAAATCTTTCACTCCTAGGAGATACTTAGATTTAATTGCTGAGAGATAAATGCTGAGAAAGCCATGTTTAAACATCATTCTTAGCTTTCCAGTGGAAAATAATCCTTTTTAAAAGCTCATTGGAACACTCAGAAAAAAACTCCCCATCACATATAAACACAGCAGCTGCATATAAATCAGGTAAACAAGTCTGTCTAAATGAATTGCATGGCCTGACATTGGAAGAGGAAGAAGAGAAGAGTTTAAATTGCTGGAAATGGTTTCTCTGTTTCGACTTAGGCAGTGCTATTCCCGACAGCTTTCATCATAGTGAAGTCCTCAAATTGTATGTGTGCTTCATCATTTTATACTGGGTATAAACTAAGCCTGTATTGATGTTAGATGTGGAATTCATTAGGTGAGAATTAATACATCTAAACGCTTTTTTACATTTTTTGTAGTGTAGTACATTTTCCTGTGGCCATTAAAGCTTGTGGATTTTTTAAGAATTGTTTTTTGCTTGTTTCCTGATGTTCTGATATAAAACCCAAAGACTTATTGGGCTAATGGAGGAGGTGCAAGCAGTCTTCAGGATGTCCTTCCAAATCATTCAACTTCTTGTGTCATACTTGGGAATCGTCTTTAATTCTCTCACTTCCCAATTCTATTTATTTCAACTACTTGTAATATAAAATAACAGTTCCCATTACCCAAGCAAAAATTATTCAAAATGACTTAGTGAACTAGGTGTAAAATTGAAAGAAATATAAATAAGTAAAAAAGAAAGAAAGAGGAAAGAAGGGAGAAAGAAAACCAAGTGTTACCAAAACAACTAAAATTTTCTACTTAAAAAAGTTAAGTATAAAGATTTTGAAGGTTTTCATGCTTTTTTAATTGGCATAATAACACAAAATTAACTTCATAAAACTGCAGAAAAACAGAAAATACAGGCTTTACTTTGATTTCCTAGGATATATTCTTTGGCCTTTATACTCCTAGTCAATAGAAAAATACTTTATGCTTCTTTCTCAGATGGTAATATGACTATATTTCTTAGGATTACTGGAATTTTCAGGTTTACTTTAACCCTGAGAAACCTAAATCATTATCAATTATTCCTAAATCTAAAATCAAAATCTATACTTTTCTTGAGCTGTTTTGTGTTTATGATGACTTGGTTTGAGTATCTCAAAAATTTTTTAAAAGTCTTATGATTTGCCTTGTATAAATAGTTTAGATTTGAGAAATAAATGGAAACTGTTTGCATTTTCAGTGTTGTTGTATAAAGGAAAGTTTACTTTTCCATTAAGGGACACAAGAGCCCCTTGCCCCATTTGCTGTTGGAAGTTAAGGAAAAGGTGTGATTACACTCACTGTAAAGTAAGATTCTTGAGACTATGGAGTTTTAGGTGGTATGTTAAATGAAGGTTCTCAGATGTGCATGCAACTAAGATATTTAGCTTGAAATGTCAGTACTTGTCTTTCATCCCAACTGCTTATTAAAAGTAGGTTTCTTTAGGACATTATAATGGTGAATAAAGGGAGATATGGTCTGACTGACCTCAAAAGCTGATCGAGGGTACTGCAGTTGTCAAGAAAAGGAAGTATTGTCTGAGTCCCTTCTAGCATGTTCTTTCTGCCATTCAAATACCAGACTCTTGAGCAGATGGGGTAAACTGACAAACTGTCTTAACAGTCCGATGAATAATCTCCCAGGTTAGTTACTTACTATTTTTGCTTACCTCTAATTAAATAGTTCATGACATTACTGTGATTATCTTTCAGAACACTTCTCAATGTCTTATCCACAAATATTCATCAAGAGCCTACTATTTGGAAATGATTATATTAAATACACTAAACATTGAAGAAAATTCTTTGAAAGCTTTCTATCCTGAAACAGTTTACAATCTAATTAAGAAATCATGCACATACACACTGAAACACACACACCGAATTATCATGTAACAATAGGTGTATGAAAAATGCCAAATAACTTCTGTGAAAGTTCATTTGAAGGTGTAGATGATTCTATGGGCTGTCCAGGTCAAAGACAGTGTGTTAGATGAAGGATTTTAGATCTAAATTTTGACCAAAGATACTAAAAGAAATAATCATTTACTGACTTGTTAAATATGTCTGGAATACTTCTTAAGTGGTTTGTGAACTGTATCTTTTAAGCTTCAAGATGATCCCTTGAGGAAAAGATTATATATTATCTCAATAATCATATAATCTAAAAGAATATATGATAGATAATTATCCAACTAATTTCTGTTCATTCTTCAAAAAGAATGGTTTGTGCTTTCATTGTTTGATCATTTTTTCATGCCTATATCTTGTACTCTGAGCAACTACTTTGAAGATAATACACAATATACTAATCATAAAAACATGACTCCTTGAAATTGCATAACTTTTATCCTCGTTCTATAGATGAAGAAAGTGAGAGGCACATAACACCTAAGTCCCATAGGTTGGCAATAGAGAACCTGAGTATGAACCTCGGAAAGAAGGCGCCAAGCTGGGCGTGGTGGCCCATGCCTATAATCTCAGCTACTTTGAGTCTGAGGCTGGAGGACTATAAATTCAAACAGAGCCTGCTTGACAAAGCAAATCTTCCTGTTCCTGCAGTATCTTCAAAGGGACTCTCCCTGAAGGCTGAAGGATTCTGCTTCCCTCTCTAAGGTTCCTCCTTCTAAAATAGCTGCCTAACCATGAGGCCATTCCAGTTTAACAGAATCCATCCTCTATGTCTTTATAGGAAATCTGGAGATGGTCTTGGGACTTTATACAAAGTCACAAGCACTAAACACATGCACGCACACACATGTACGTACACACACACACACACACGATCTTTGTTCCCTGGCATTCTCATTAAATTTCATGCCTGAAAGTGGAAAAATAAAACAGACTTCTTTCAAGATCATTATGATTGCAGGCATTGTTTAAATTCACAGCACTGACCGGAAGGTCATTTTAGGGGTGCCATATTGACATCCCAGGGACCCACAACACAGTTTACCAATTTAATTTCCTCACCACCATTTAGATACTACCAGGACACAGTGCCAGAACGGGTTGCACAAGGCATGAAATCACTGGAGATGAGGCTAAGAAGCGAAAAATCTTTCTCTTCCACTTCCAGGTGACAACCTGCGGATTCGGAATGTGCTAGGCACATAGGACCCCACCAGACTCCCTTAGGCTGAGAAGGGAGGTCGTGGTCATCCTGATGCTGAAGTTGGGCCATAAGATGTGACTTGGGGATATGAGCAGACTTTAACCTAATTAAGAAAAATAATAACTTGACAATTATGGAGACCATGGATACTATTTCAAGATGCAGGTCAATAATACACATCCAGTATAGAACGTCAGACCACAGCGGGCATCAGAAAACATACCCACATGGCAGGTGGGTCAACTCAGAGAGAATCAGCTGACTGTTTAAAAAGCAGAGGCCACTGAGCATTTGACAAAAGATGTTGATTTTTTTTGGTACAACAAAATGCATTAAGGACACTGGAAAAGAGAGCGAAAAAGGAGGAAGGCAGCTCACTGGCAGGCACAAACATAATTACAGCTATTACATTTCTTTTCCTAAAGTAGTTATTTGTGGTGCCTCCAAACCCTAATGTGTTTTTCTGTTGCAGCCTGTTGTGATTGGGGCAAGCTGCTTGGCATTTGCAAGGTTCCACTGCTATTAAAAAGAATGATGTTATCAAAAGGAAAGCGAGGTGACACAGCAAAATTAATTAACGCCACCATCTAACAGAGTAAAATAAATTAAACGATGGTTGACTTGCATTGTGTACTTCTAAATAGATACAGAGGGGAAACCACAGCTTTTAACCCCCTGTGCTCTGAGCTGAGCACCATGGCTGAGTGGGTCCTGGAACAACTGAAGTTTACTCTAGGTTCTCTGCTTCTACTCAGGCGAGCAAGCAGGCCAGCCATTCATGCCTTTCCATAATGAATCTGTTGCTTTTGCTGTCTGCACGGAGGGCAGCAGATGGAACACCATAGGGAATACTGCCCCTAAATCTGCCTTGCCTCCGAGCATACTTCCAAGAAACATTAGTTTTGCCACACATGGGAACATACATAAACAAGGACAAACTGGCTGGTGAGTTTTAAACCAACTGGAATCTACAATGTCCTCACTTGGAGGTTTCTGTGGTGATGATGACCTGTCGCTTTGCACAAGCCACTGTCCTCAATATTGGCAATAATGAGTTGCATGAAGCTACCACAAAACAGCAGAGGCTTTCTAGAAAAACTCTTGATGGCATAGAAGCGAGTATCATCAGAAGCGGTTACTGCTTCTACCATTAAATGAGGATTTATGGAGCATCTCCTGTGGCCAGAACATCGCTACATGTTGAAGGCATAAGTGACCTATACATCATCGGCCACAGAGTTGTTAGTGTGGTTGGAATGATGAGATGTGTAGGCATGGATACGTAAAACCAGCACGATGCTAATCATGTATAATGTGTGTGTGTGTGCGTGTGCATGTGCGTTTGTAAGTGTGAGTGTGTTGTACACAGTTGTTCCTTGATCTCTTTGGAGACTGTGTTCAGGATCCCTCCTCCTTGCAGAAAACAAAATCCATGGATGCTCAAGTCTTTCACGGGAAATCACATAGCATTTGTATGTTATCTACGCACACCACCCCATACACTTCACATCAAAACCATATTGCTGATAGTACCAAATACAATGGAGATACTATACAAATAGTTTTTTTCTGCTGCACTGTTTAGGAATGATGATAAGAAACAGGGATGCACATGCTCAGAAGAGATCTAATTTTTTTCTCACTATTTTTTGAGATCAGCCAAATCCATAGATAATGAACCCATGGTTGTGAAGAAATATAAAGAGAGCTGTGTTGCTATATCTAGTAAAAGATTTAATTTGGGAAAGTGAGCACCAGCCCACTGCTTCATATTTCTAACATAATTCTCTTTTTCAAAGTACTTTGTCTATGTGATGATATTTGATCATCACAACAGAGCCAAATAATTAAATACAGGGATTAAGGCTGAAGCAGAAGCACGAATATTTGTGCTTCTAGATTAGACAAAGGCGTAGTGAAGTTAGGCACCAGGCCAAGAGAAACAGGACTACTTACAACAGTGCACACAATCAAAATTTTTCATAAATAGTAAATATAAGTAATATAAGGCAGATGACCGTGACAACACCATGGAGTATTTCCAAAGGAAAAGGAAGAAGAAATGAACCGGGCCCTCGCCCATGGCCATAGCAAAGACAGAATATCACTCTGTCCTGGACTCTATCCTTCTGAGACCCCCTTGGGGAAATCATTTCTTTCAGGCGATACATTTTTAACCATTCTAAAAGGTTTAATGGATACTTCTTAAAAATCAGCAATTAAGTACCTATGTTTATTTAGTTGTCACATATAAAATTAACAAACAGTAAATGTCTAAGTGAAAATGGATTTGCAAATACTTGCACATTAATAAGAATGAGCTTTTCTTCACAGCCATAAAATAACCAAACATCAAGTGTCTCTCCTGCTCAGGAAATTTCAGATCCAACAGGACTGATCCCGAAACATGGCACCTATTGCCAATGCAACAACAAAACCTCTTAGGAGAACTTGCTCTCAAAAGCTACCACGTAAAGAAACAGGTTGCAGAATTTCTATGGCCCTATTGGGAAATTACCCCTGTTTGTTTGTAAGAAATAGGCTTCTTCTGCTTATTGTAATAATGGAAAAAGCAGACTTAGCATAACACCGTGCACAGAAGTTTTTACCAGTCATGAACAAGTCAGGTATTGCTCAAAGAGAAAAAAACAGAGACAATGAAGTAAAAGATGAACAGTGACATACAGGGCACCATTGCTAAGTGAAACCTATTGTTCAACTTCCCTGACACATTGTATGTAGGAGCTGCAAACTGCAACATAGGCTGTTTGTTATTTTCTTAAGAAAATATACATGCAGTTTTCCCATTTTTACATCCTCATTTTATACATTTTTGTGTGTACATAAAATATAAAACATAAAATATATGATACATATAGTGTTCAGTTTTTTTCTTTATCACTCTCACTTGCTCTCTTTCTCCTGCCGTCAGAGTTTATTTGTATGAAATTTATCAAGTTTATCCAACAATTAAAATCGTGGTTTAAAGGAGACTCAGTGATTCTAAAGTATGCATCTTTAGCGAGCATCTTGATGTGGTACAGGAGTTTTGAGTCAGAAAGCAAATGTGACCTAGTTTCAACATTTTTGGTTCCTAATTTAGAAATTAAAGTGCCTTGGTTACACTACCTGTAAGATGGAAGTAAGGATTCCAAAGAATTCCTTAATGATTTGTATAATGAAACATTTATAAACCATCACAGACAAATGTAAAATAATAGTGACAAGGCATTCACTACCCTGATACTAACTAGGCGTCTCTGATTTCTTTCATATTCTCTAAGAAAAATAGTTCGTGTCTATTTCTATTTCTATTTCTATCTGAGAGAATTATGTGATGCTCTGACAGTTAGTTCATTTTATAATTACACCTTCTTTAGCCAAAAGTTAAAATCCACTTTTCTTACATAGATATAGAGAAAGCACCTTAAGAACTGAATGTTTTTTCTTTTTTACTTTCATTCATACCCGTTTGCAGTACATAATGACCACATTCACTGTAGGGAATTGTGAGACGTACATAGCACATTTCAATATTTTTTCCCTTGCCCTCCACCCCTTTATATTTTTTCAGAATTAGACGCATTGATGTATGTTAAGAGCTTATAAAGTTAATCATCATACATACAGAATAAAAAACAAAGTAAGAGGGCTAAGAACATACAAAATATGTAAGACAAATGTAAGAGCTGATTTTGGACACCAGCGGGAATGCCCTGGAATTTAAAATCCCTTTACTGACCATTTCCTCCGAAGCAAACTCTTTCAGATGCATATGTAATTATAAACTCTCCTGTGGGGGGCGCTGTATCATCTTTTTCGTGCACTTGTCCATTTACCTATTCATTGTACAAATGTTAATTGACCGTTTATTGCAAATGGTGACTTCATGGTACACTGGTTTCTTAGTTTTGTTGTGACAAAGTGCTACAAACTCTGTGGCTTCTCACAACAGAATTGGGTTCTCTGAGTGCTCAAGTCTAGAAGTCCCTTGATGTACAAGGAGGGCCAACTGAACACCAAGACCTGTATGTTTTCTTCCCCTGCTATTCCTAGCTTTTGACAGTGGCCTTGGGGTTTATTTATTTGGAGACACAGCAGGCCAATACCTGTCTCAGTTGTCACACAGCGTTCTCGTTGTATGCCTGTCTTCCATTTTTCTTTTCTTCCAGCCACTGATGGTATTAAGGTCACCCCAATCAGGGGTAACTTCATCTTAGCCTGATTACACTCACGAAAACCTTTATTTTCATTCAGTTCTGTTTCGGATGCTAAGGAACAGACCTCGATAGACCCTCCTAAAAATAAAATGCACCTTTAGCACATGGGTGTAGATTAACCTGTATATAAGGCTAATGTGTTTACTGTGGTTCTTTGCTTCATACATAACTGTACAAACACAAAAAGATTCAGTGTTTTGAAAGAATTATATGAAGCTGATGAATATCAGTTGTAAGAAGGGCAATGAAAGAAAACCATGGTGTGAAATGATAATAATAAAAATGAAAAGGAACAGGGATGTACAGGAGTTGACCCATACAAAGTACTCATATCAAGTAAGAGTGATCTAATATTAAGATAGCAGAAGTCTAGAAATATCTGGATTCAGAACAAAATATTAATATATTACTCTGCGTTCTTCAAGCTCAAGTATTCATTGACATTTAAAGTAAAACAGAAGGAGGAATTTTGTCATCACTGATAAATGCTTAACCATGAATGGAATAAAGATGTACAATACAGTATAAGAATACTGTGTGCAAATTTTGTGGAACAGAATATTATCAAAAAAACAACACTAACTTTTAAATGCTGAATTTAACATATTTTGATGTTTCCAGAGATGTTCATTCTTTAAGTGCTAAGGATATTTATGGACAATCAGAAATCAAGCATAGTATTGATCAAAGGAATTGCAATTTCTGATTAGTGATGGTGAAGATATTTAATCTATAAAGAATCTTTTACATTTCTGAAGAAAGATGATAGGAATGAGTTTTATGCTCTCCACACAGAAGTTTATAATTGAAGAGAGATATAGAATCAATTTGTAAAGCAGTGGGAGCCATTAGAAAGATTAGGACCATATAAATTGAAATTATTTATCTAGACTTTGGGATGAGCAATAGAACAGACTCTCATCCAAAGGGAAATCAGTAATCTTTTTGAGGATTTGCCATAAAAGGAACTCTTAGGAATGATTGGTGGGAATGTAAATTAGTGCAAGTGTTATAGAAAATAATAATTATATAAAATAATATAAAATAATATGCCTCAAAGAGTAGAACAGAACTATTGAATGATCCTGCAATACCACTATTTTCTACTCAAAGGAATTCAAGTCAGTGTGCTGAAGAGAAATCTGCTGTCCAGTGCTTGTTGCAGCACTGTCCACAATGCCTGAGATACGTAATCGCCTGGGTTTCCATCATGGAAGAATGGATAAAGAAACTGTGGGCCACAGAAGCGATAGAATAGTCTCGGGTCTGAAATAAAGAATGCAATCCTGCCATCTTTGGCAATTTGCATGCAGCTAGAGGGTGTATGTGAAACAAGCCAGGCAGGGACAAGCAGGATCTTATAGGAGAGTTAGAATAGTGTTCAGCACGAGCTGGGAAGGGCAGCAACACTAGATCGAGGTTGGATAGTAGGAAACTAAATACAGTTAGAAAAGGAGAAATACTGTTCTCATAGGTTCTGATATTCTATAACTCATTAGGATGGTTATGGTTTCTAATAATTTATGATATATTTCAAAATACCTGGAAAGGACAATTTCCACTGTTCCCAATAAAAAGGAATGATAGATAGCTGACAAAATGTAAACTCTAATTACCTTGATTAGGTCCATGCATTTTGTATCCATTTAAATATTGCACTAATATCCCATAAAATAAGTATAATTATTATCTGTGTCAAAATTAAAAAGACACAAAAGAGGAAATATGCTTTTCAAAGTAGATATCAATGCCAGTTTCCTAAAGCATCCCTGGCTTATGTGGTCTGTCATTCTGAAAATCTTCCTTGGTTCCCGAGCACATTTCTGAACATAGCCCATCAATTCATTGAGAGTTTAAGAACATCGATTCCAAGTTTTTTGCCTTACTTATCTAGGGAAGTGAAAGTTTCTGGGTTTTCTCTGATACCCATGATTTCCAAGAACTAGCACTGGACATAAAATCTGATAGTGCATGTTTGAAAACTATTCTGCCCACTACACATTTCTGTTACTGTATTTTTACTTAAATAAAACATCAGTTTATATTTTTACTTAAATAAAAATCAGTTTATAGTAAATTGCTATAAACTGTGCATTATATAATCATCATTAAAATAGCTAAGTGGTAATTGCTCATGAATTAAAATCTATCCTCTTAATAATACCCAAAATAGATCTATTGTGCATCTAAAATCTGTCCTCTTAATAATACTCAAAGACTTTAAAAATCTATAAGCTTTAACATGCTAACAGATAATAACTTTTACAAGGCATCCCCTTACTTAATTCAGCCTCACCTCATGCTTCATTTCCAAATTTTTAGAAACTTGATTCTTTCTTAGTAACCTAATTACTACAATGATTTGCTTTCCTGTATAAACTATTTCCTGTTTTCAGAGCACCTCTTAATTGATCATCCTCTGTTAAAAAAAAAAAAAAACTTATCTTTTCCCCAAAAATGAGGTTTCAAACCTAGTTAAGACAAGTTCTTAAGGCCTCATCCATTAGATGAGGAGAGTGGTCCTATGTATCTTGGAAGATGACTCCTCTTTACTTCAAAATACATGTGCTCAACTACCCTGTAGTGAGTTACTGAAAGGTGTCCACTTATACACAGCAGAAAAGGGGTGTAATGAATCAGAAAGGGATGTGTTTTATGCAGTAAGCACTTTCCACACTCTTTCCTGCACTGCTACATTTATGCTGAAATGGTCCATTTATTTTAATCCTAAATAGGGTCCCTAGACAAGAGCTGAGAATGGAAGTGAAGAAAAAAGAAAAAGAAAAAGATTCTTATTTCTGAACAAACTTAATTCAGAATAAGGAAAAAAAGCACATATTTAGCCCTTGGTAAAATTGAATTTTATGGCTCCTACTCTTTGCCACTATAGGAATTTGCTATCGAAGCTTCTCCTTACCCTCCATGGTGATGGAACTTGCAACTAAATAAATTATCCCTTGTCTTGCAACACAGATATGGTCCCACTGCAGTCCCACATCTTGGAAGAATGATGGGAAGGTCAAGTTGAAAGCATTTGTCTGAGATACAGACCTTCATTCTATGTGTTGATGTGTGTCGGTTAGCCCTAAAAATAACACTCTATTCAACCTCGTGGAGGCCAGGTGCAGGCTGAGAGCCTGGCCCTGACACAGCCCCTTGCCAACCCATCCCAAATCTGGTCAGAAAAATAATATTATTTGAAAGAAAGTAAGATATTAGCACCCTTAGACTCTGGCCCTCTCCATGATGCCCGTGAAATTTAAAAAGTACTCCACAATTAATGCAGATAGAAGGTACACACACACACACACACACAAAGACTCGGGATCATGCATTATCTCATCCTGGCCTTAGGTGGACACACTTGCAGTGAAGTTATAATAAATCACCTCTACAGCAGTTACTTGATGGTTCATTATATTAAAATATAGTGGATGTTATTATCAGTTTGAGAATAGTGCAATTTATCTCTCCCTCCTCAATAGAAGCATTTGACCAGAGAGTGACTATTTGCCAGTTTTGGCTACTCAGAACATAAATTCATTTCCATTTGGGAGGAGTCTGCATGGTGAGAGTCTGCATGAGAGGAGCCACACCTTCCAGCCTGCAGGACAAAGGACTGAAGATCCTACAGCTGTCCACTCCTAAGATCAGAGACTCAGGCAAGTGGCCTTGTGCAGAACAGTTAGACACCAGAGTAAGAATTCAAGGCTTGAACAAGTAATGCTAAGAGAAGTTGTTAGAATCCATGAATAGGAGTAAGAGGTTATGCTGAAGGTGGTACTGTAGTTTCGAGAGGTGGTAGTGTTTTTTTTTTAAAGCATCTTTAAAAGAAATGGTAGCCATGGCCAGTTTCTTCAGTAAAATACAAACATTTGTTCCTACTGTTAGGTCTGGCTGGTTTCTGATAATTTCAGGGGCCTTCTGATAGTTTCTATAAGCTACTAAATTTTTTGCAACGAGTTCATTTATAAATGAACTTAGCACAGTTTAAGTTCTCATGCTTAGATCCATGGATCCAGGGTCATAGAAGACAGAATCTCATCTCACATGGGGAAGAAGGGCAGGACTGACTGTTCTAGTGTGAGGCAAAAAGCAATAAACTTATCAGTATTTCAAAATGGCCATATGAAAGCTCATGCCAAATGATGGCTTTTTAAAAGAATTAATCTGAAGGTGGGTTTCTAGCTCAGTAATAGAGTGCTTGCCCACAGGCAGAGCACTGGGTTCCTTCCCCAGCACCACACACACACACACACACACACACTTTAGAATCACATTTTCTACATACAAAGCACTGAGAAGTCATGCAGGGATTGTGAAAGCAGCAAAAGGAGTATAAGAGTTTAAGAATAATAAGGTGAGGTGCCTGTTCTTAAGAGCACATGACAATGTAAAAAGGAAATAATTTCAAGTCCCTACACTTCATGCTAAGCACAGAGCTTGCCAAAATATCTTATCTCGTAACTCCATGCCTGAGATCTGAAACCGAACTTCAGCACTGATCTCATTGACTCCTGAGGTGCAGCAACATTGGAATTTTTCATTCTCATCCTTTCTCTAGGAAACTAAAGACGTTGACTAAGGAAGAGTGAAGCATCTATAGTTCAAAAAGCCTCTTGACACCACATGCTCATGAAAAGCAGCTGCTGTGAGAAGAATCTCCTTGTTTATGTGGTAATTCTTCATCCAAAAGGGAAACCAATAGCAACATCCCAGCCCTCTAGTATGCCCGTAGATTCACTAAATATAAACCATTGCAAGGAACTCATTAAAAATACAGACTGGGTAGGAGAAATCTTACAGGTACCAAGTATTTCTGGACCTGGTCCAACATGACTATTGCCAGTCTCTCTAATGGGTGATATTTTGAGAATGTTAGAACAAAGATGAAAAACAGAACATAATACAGTATCTACTTCAGTAATTCCGAGTATGTAAGACTGATCCTTGCTGGGTAATATGATATGTCCTCCTCAACAAAGGCAAATTACCAAAAACTGATAACAAGGAAGAAAGAGTCTTTGTGGGTAGAAATGTGAGACGAGGTGCATGGGCATAGACCCAACAGCATGGAATATGAACTTCATCTTGAGGCTGAGCTCAGCTCACGATGAGGAGGCGTCCACAGCAAAGGCAGAGTCCTCCTCTTTAGCATGACTCCAGGGCCCCAGTCCTAATGGCACACTGATTTTATTTGACCTCATTCCCTCATAAAGAGGGTAATAATTTGTCCCCACAAGAGTAGAGGAATCCTGGAGTTCGGTTTGTTCTCCATGCCTATTGCAAGAAGTGATCAACATATATGGTTTTTAAAAAATATATTACAGTAAAAGACACATTGCCATGAATCCCCTGCAAAATATTCCCCCTTGCTCCCAACACAGATGCTGTTTCTGGCACTTTCTGAAGCAGTTCTGGAAGTTTGTTTTTTTGTTTGTTTTTTTTTTTGTGACAGAGATTGAACTCATGACCTTGTGCTTGCCAGGCAGCTGCTTGTGCCACTGAGCTAAATCCCTGGCTTTTTTTTTTTTTGGTAGAAGTCTTCTTTCTTAAGTGTTAATACAAAATGTGACTTAAAAAAATACAGTGAGTGCTGCTGCCGTGTACCCTACAACAGAAAGTTTGGCTCGTAAAAGTAGTACAGTATGTTCTTATCCATCTTATTCCTGGGATCAGACGCTGTGATTTATGGTTCTTCCCCAAAGACAGAATGTCCATAAAACATTTGGAATTGATACAGGACCTTGAGGCAGTCTTTATCATCATCTACTTTGATGATAACTAATCCAGTCCTTCAATACTGGATCAATCCTGTCCCTCAACATGAGGTTAATCACCTCCCTCACCGGTGATCCAGTCTACTAAAACTGGGTTAATCTAGCCCTCATCACTGACTCACATCACACCTCCTTGAGTTCTAATCCAGTGTGGAACTTCACGGCCTAGTTATCCCATAAAGTCCCCTAAGCACCACTCAGCATCATTCCATTGGGAATCAAATGTTGACATGACATTTGTGAGCACAGACCACATTTATACGGAAGAGATTTTTTAGCCTGCTGTCTTTAACTAGCTCTTTAGAACTTAAGATTCTGAGAACATGCAATGAATGTGCTCCACACACCACGGAAGGACCTTAGAGAAGGACTGGCCCAGTCCTTTCCTTTCAGATGCCCTAAGAAAAGAAATATCTTCCCAAGGCTGCACATCTGCTTAGGACTAGAATCAGAGCTCTACCTAGTTGAATGTTTTTTGTTTTCCCAGAAAGTGATGTTATGATGTCCAGGCTGCAGTACTTCACTCCTTTTACTTCTAGGTTTGTGTCCTGCCTCCACAATTAGGCTACAAACTGAGGTGTTTCTTAAACAGAGTAACATGTAAAACAAGGAAGGAAAGAACGAAAACTCATCTCTGCTAAGAGTTGCACTCCACCCCCTCGCAGGGTTAGATGTGAATGCATTTCCTAGTTCTTTCATAGGGCACACTGGTGATTTTCTGGCTATAAGTTATAACAAAGTTTATCATTCAAATGGCCCCCCAAAGTGCAAGTTGTCTTAGAGGAATAAATAGTGTCTAATATATCTGATTCCTTTTCTGGTAAAAAAGAGAAAAAAAGAAAACTGAATAATATGAAAAAGAAACAGGAGGAAAAATTAAAAACACAAGTAGCAGTGGTTTTGGCCCCAGTGGAAAACATACATTTATTGGGAAGAACTCTCAGCAGGAACAGTGGAAATCTTACATTTTCTAGTTCAATTACAACATCAGGATCTTAGATATTGGTAAGAGGCTTGTTTCCAAGAACTTTGATGCCAAATCAACATAGTCCTAAGTGATCCATTAAAAGTACTGCAGAAAATGTCCTACCATTATTAATAAATTGCTCCATAGCCTTCAATATATTTTTTCTTACACATTTAGTCATTGTTTAAATTACTGTTTTACTGAAATGAAATCATGAATGTTGGGGATTTAGGAAA
This sequence comes from Hydrochoerus hydrochaeris, assembly GCA_004027455.1. NCBI lineage: Eukaryota > Metazoa > Chordata > Mammalia > Rodentia > Hydrochaeridae > Hydrochoerus > Hydrochoerus hydrochaeris. Next base: position 12,981 of record PVLA01004642.1, on the reverse strand, counting down.
AATAATGCTGCAATTTGTAAGCCAGCCAGTCTAGCTGTTCTGTCTATGGATTTCTATAAGGCATTAGTTGAACCACCAATCTATGATATACAATGGACTCTCTGGAAAAATTCTCAGATTAGCAATTTATTAATAAAATGCACAGTGTTATCATTTGAATTCAGATCGGAGAATGTCACCCAGCTATTAGTCAGATGTGTTTATTTATTAGTTTTAATGGGATTGTGTGGTACCAGGAAACACTCTCCTCTGCTGGACACTGTTTAGCCTTTGGCAAAGAAGGAATCTATGCTATTTAATAGCCAACACATTAGAAGGTACCTTAGTCCTTCCCAAGCTCCTGACTCTCTCAGGGTGACAGCTATCTCCTTACTATGAAATCAGTTTTTATACTCTACAATTACCAATAAAGCTTAGAATCAAATTTTTACAAGTGAAAGGTCAGTTCTGTTTATTTTAGATATGTAGAGAATTGTCTGTGGATAATTATTTGTACACTAAAATAATCATTTATTTTAAGAGAAACATCATTTGTATAAGTATGAGTTAACCTCTGTAGAATTAACTTAAAAAATGCCTCTGGGAGAAGAAACATGTTGCACTGAGGTTTGCATGATATTTTTGAGGTTACATTACCAAATAATTCTACATCTGCTGGACGCTGAGCAGAGACAATCTATGTGATGCAATTTTTCAGTGTTACAGGCTTCCAATGGCAAACATTAAATATTCTTCTCTTACATTATGGATAGACTAGGAAAAGGTGTCTGCATGCCGGTTATAGATCTGTGCTTGAAAACTATTGTTTAATGTAAAGCTGTCACTAAGCAGGGACTCACTGACAATGTCATAGGAAATCTACGCATATTAGGGCACATATTTAGGATTTCTTTTAAAATATGACATGAGAGGAGCTAGGGAGGGTCAAGTAGCCATTACTCTCTCTCCTTCTAGTTTGTCTGGTTTTTATTGTTGTTGTTTGTTTTTGGTTTTTGGTTTTATGTAAATGGCTACTAGGAATTGAACTTGTCGTGAAGATTTCACCTTAAAAAAGAAATGCTAACAGATTCTATATCTAGATTAAACTAAACTAAGATTAATCATATAGGTAATTTGGTACAGTGAAAATAAGAAATAATAAAAGTTTTTGTATAGAATTTAGGGAAAAGGGGGGCCTTATATTTTGCCTCCTTTAAAAAAGTTTAGTTAGAGCTGGTTTTGATTTCAGAGAAATGTATGAATCTAGTTGAATCCATTTCCATCTATATAACCAGTTCTACTTAGTTTACCTAAACTTATAGTAGAATTCCTTAGAGGTCAACTGACTGTACCATTTCACAGAAAGATAAACTGAGGGCAAGACTTACCCATGTTCACACAAAAGCCTTGTGGGAGCAGATGTATTTATAATCTTTCCATTCAGTCATACACCTAGTTTTACTCAAATTGATCACTTATAAGGGCCATCTCTTTTTACTAGAGACAGACAATCAACTGAAGGTAAATAAGCGACTTCTTGGTTTATGACTGGGTGTATACAATTTAACTTCATAACTGGTATTTTAACAATATATTATCACCAAAATTCAATATTTAGAAACAAGAGTGTTTTGGGAGTTCATTCTAGTGGAGAAAAAAATGAGACCATGTAACGTCATCCACAAAGGATGAAAAGCAAAAGAGAATGACCAAGATGCCCATGCGGAGCGGACAAAGACATCTTGTTTCTCTATCACATTTATACATGTAGTGTGCACCAAGGTAATTCTCCAACTTACATATGTGTCAGTAACTTGAGAAGGCATCTTTGCCTCCAGTTCACAGAGAGCACATCTGAGGTAAACAGCGTCTATAACAGTGGGTTCTGAGGAGACATTATTCAGATGCGGAGAGAAATACATGTAACTCTGACACACAGTATGAAGTGCTTTTATGAACCTAGAAATAAAGAGTTTCCTGGTTGGAGTGATGGACACATAAACACACCTTTTTTTTTTTTTCTTTTTTCTTTTTTTTTTTTGCCCACGGTCCAAGTAGAAGAAGAAGGCTTCTGGTTTCTGAAAGGAGACATGAATTCTCCTTGTGCCTAAGGTAATCTGGTGGAAATGTGGTTTGGGGATTGAAGAGAATTTTTCAAATAAAGGATCTGTTTGCCTTTATGTTGTTGGCAATTAAAGATTATGAGAATCTAGAACTACAACTTTTAATAATGCTAACAAATGTCAATTTTGCTGCTTCCTTTTAACCTCATGTGTAGTAAACTCTTTCTTATTCTAATTCAATTCCCAAAGCATTATTTGATGCTTCTCATATTACTGACCTACTCAGTATGCTGAGGAGTCAAAGATCTAGGAAAGACTTCCTGCTTGTAGACAAAAAGACATCGAGACGGAACCAGGCATGCTGCTGCAGACAGAGCTAACGGGAAACAGGTCAAGAGATCAACCGCATAGCTGCTGAGAGACTGCAGGTCCCTGTCCTTCCTCTGAATTCAGATGGACATGTTACCCTCTTCTGAAATATGAGCTGCTGGTGTATTTATAAATTACCTTGTAATATCAGGTACATTTACCCCTTTCACTGTGGCAGGCAGAGTTTGCAAATCTCTTTTCTTCTTGCTTAATCCCTGGATTTTACCTATACTCTGAATGCAAGTAATGCACGTTAGTCAATTAATAGGCTGTTAAATGACAACAGTTCCGGGCAATTTAATTACTGTTAGTAAAATAAGAAATGAATAATTGCATGTCAGTAGCCAATTCCAGTTCCCTTCCTTGAAACAGATTAGCTTTGAGTCATGATAGTTTCTCTGAAAAAAAAATTGATGGTTTCTATGAACATACTAGTTGATGTTTTGTGTCTCAGAGATTTAAGTCTTTTTTTTTATAAGCAAAGCTTTCCAAATCTGATGTAGTATAGTCTCACTTATAGTGAAAGTAACAGGAAAGACATTTAAATATTTTTTGCCTTTTTATCTGTATATGTTTTCAATACATAATAAATACATTCATTTGGGGAACTGGTGCATATACACATCCCATCTTGATCCTTTTTATGTGTGATTTTTTTATTTAGATGGGATCTGAGAAAGAACAATGATACTTAATTTCAAATAAAATCACATTTATTTTCAAATATGCTAAATCATTGATAGAAACTGAGTCTTTTGATTTTTGCCCATTTTTGTCCTCCTCCCCTTCTCTGTTGTCAACTGCAGACTTTCTTTTTCAGTATCTGGGATTTAACCTAATTCAGACCTCCCCACTGACCTACATCTCCAGTCTTTTGAGGCAGGGTCTTGCTGAGCTGCCCAGCCTAAGCTAGAACTTGTGATTTTCTTGCCTCAGACCATTCCCACTGTTTCATTAACAGTAAAATCAGAAGAAATGTCAAGGGACAGTAGTCTCAGTTTTAGCAATTGTTTCTTTCATTTTGCACACATTTTGCTTAGAATAACTAGGAACCTTCTACGTGGTTTGAGCTGTCTGGCTCTAATGGTTTTGTGGGTTGAATTTGTTTCTGGTATCTTTGGAAAGCTTCTACCTCTAAGGAAGACTGGGACTCATCTCTGTGGTTCATTGGTTTTCTGAGGGAATGGAATAATACTTGGGTCAAAATAGGTGCTGACTATATGTTTGTTGAACTAATTAACTAATTAGTGAAGAGAAGACATTATGGCTAGAGACAAGACATCAAGAGTTATAGCTTTTTACATGAGCTCTGCCTATGGAATGGGGAGAATGAATGATAAAAATGAACTATAGGAAATAAATGGAAAAGTCTAAAGCCTATTAATGGGGCAAAGACCTGGGTTCTCAGAGTACACCACTTACAGATGAAAGACAACAAGGAATTAAAAAGTGAGAGACATGGAAAGCCTGAGTTAGAAAAATGAAGGGGTTAGTTAGTGTTTTATCCCTATGCACCCAAAGACAAAAACCTGATTGCCTGCATCTCGGTTGATCATCTCAGTTGATAAAGGCACTTTCATATAATTAGGTCCCTTAATACTTATGTCTGCAGATACTTTCTTAGTGCAATTAAGACTTTTGAAACATAAATTCTCTCAGCAATTCCACTTTGTTAAATATTCATTGAAAAGCAAAGGTTTGTACTTACATTTTAGAAAGATTATTGAGATTATAGTTTACTGGGACCAAATCTCATAGCATTCATTTCCAATCATTCTTGCTTTACTTGCAAAGGAGGGAGATTAATTAAATAAGGTGCCAAAAAAGTTTACACAGATTTCCACTCATTTTAATATCCCTTTTAAGTAAAATCTACCTCTAGAAAGACTTCTCCCTACTTGATCTACTCCTGGAAAACTACCCAGGCAGATTTGAGTCTATTCTTTGTAAACTGGGCTAGTGTAAGAATCTCCGCACTGGTCTCTGATTCCAGCTTCATCCTCCAGCAATGTAGAAGTGATATTTCTACGCCTTGATTCAAGCCATTGCAGAATTTCTCACAGTTGACAAATTAAAATCAAAAAGCTCCTTGCTACTAAGGAGGTCTACCTGTACATCCTCCTTCTTCAGTTTCTTGCCCTGCCCTTTACGCTGTCTCCCTGCATTTTACATTTGTGTCATTGGTGTTGCTAGTTCTCATCTGGGATGTCCCTCCTTATTTTCTGGTCAGAAAATCCATTTTTTTTCTCTTTTTTTCTAGAACAACATAAAGTTGTAAAATCCATTTTTTCTTTTTTTTTTCTAGAACAACATAGAGTTGTAAAACATAGACTGTGAAGCCACATATCTAGATTCAAATCCTGTCTCAACCGCATCATAACCATGCAACGTTGAGTTACTTACCTTTGGTTTTCTGATATTCCATCATTATGAGGATTACAGCAGTGCCTTCCTCATTCAGAGAATTAATATACAAAAGTCTTAGACTCGTCATAGTATGTAGTAACGAGTTCAATATATGTCACCTACTGAGTGACCCTGCCTCTTTAGGTCATATCTTCCTCTCAGCCTTGGGGTCTTCTGACCTCATCGCTTATTTTAATATCCCTTTTAAGTAAAATCTACCTCCAGAAAGACTTCTCCCTACTCTATCTTCTCCTGCTTTGATGCCTTTAGGTTTGATGCCTCAAGTCTGACCCACCCAAACCATGAGCCATCCTGAAATGAGAGCATATATGTAAGGATTTGTCCACACTTGTGTGACGAAGAAGACTTGGCATTCTGAGAACCCAGCCCAACGAACAAACACACGTACCACAGAAGAGGATCTATAAATACATTTGAGTAAAAGAAAACATGTACACAGCAGCAACAGCAAAAAAACTAGAAGCATCATGCTGATGGAGTATGCCCATTGATCTGATAGAGAAGAAACGGATCTCAATTAAAACTGCCTCTGAACACACTGGCTCCTTCTCAGGTCAGAGGAGCAGAGGAAAAGTATCCACACTTGGGCTTTGCTCTGTCCCAGCCGGAAAGGGGTAGCACATGGGGAATGTCAACCACAAGGCGGGGGGCCCTTTTTGGATTTTAATCATTGCTGCCAGTCTCTCCACTCACTGGACCTTCCCCTTCTCAAGGACCAAGCATGGCTGCTCTTCTGATATGGTTGAGAACAGCTCGGAGTAAGCACTGACTTTACACTCTCATGGGGCCAGGGCTGTACACACCTGGTGTCATGGTGCCAGAGAGTTAACTCTGTGCCATGAATCAGAGTCTATTCCTGTTCCATCACTAAGCAATCTGTTTTTGCCCATGTTACCAGCTTCCTCAGATTCTCTGGCAGAAAATGAATGTAATACAAAAAGACACTCACCTCTACCACTACTATAAGGATAAATCATTCAGTACATACAAAGGTTTTAGAACAGTGTCGACATTTTGTAAATGTTACCTATTTACTAGTGGTGACACATGAGGAAAATAACCCTCCAGTTACATCATTTATCTAACATTACAAAGCTGCAAAATGGAGACACAAAGTCACTTTTTCTAGTATTCATCACTACATAGTACTCAAATCCCCTTCTGTAACCCAGTCTACCTCCTTGCTCAACCAACAATAGCTATGTCCTCAGATCACCTGTTTCCAGCAACCCACTTCCAGTTGAAAATCACTTCCAACTAGAACCCAAATCCTAACAGTACATGTAGCTATGAACATCAATGGATTAATCTGCCAATGAGCGTAGAATGCCCATTATCAAGTCATTGTCCAGGAAACTAATAATTTAATTGTTTTAGTTATTTTCTTCACACACAATATCCTACACTAACAAATTAAAGGAGAGAGGTTTATTTTGACTCAATTTGTAGATATTTCAGTCCATAGTTGGCTGGTTCCAAGGAAGAACAATATGGTACAGAGCTGTAGAGTTGCTCATAGCATGGAGACTGGGAAGCAGGAGTAAAGGGAAGAAAGGGACAGAGAGGTATGTCATCCCAGATAAAGCTCCCAATGACCAACATCCTTTAACCATGTCCACTCCCAGCATCACATTTAGCTATAAACTCATCACGAACTAGTCCACACTGATGAGCATCACCCTGATTACCTCCTAAAAGCACCACATATGAGTCCATGAAGTTTGGGGGGACATCTAGACATAAACAGCAACACTACTCACGTTGAGAGTTAAGTTTAACCTTCATAATTAGCAAATCCATTAAATAAAAAAAGAGGAAGCTGACTTCTGGGAATGACCCAGGAATAACTTCAGCTCAGTCTAAGTCCTGTGGCCTCAAGAGATTTCCAGTTGGTGCATCTTTCTATAGCAGGTACTTGCCTTGCTTTCTAATTTTAGATATTTAATATGCAAAGTTTCAAAGAATGTGGCAAATTTTAAGGCTGCCCATTAAAACATTTTTTCCCCAGGTCAGGATTTGGGTCAAGTTAAAAATGATGTCTGCCTGAAGTGATCTTCCCATTGGCCCATGAGCATTCTGACAAAGGGTTCATTTATGTTTCTTCTGAAGAATTCAGAATTTTCAGAGTCCCCATGCAGAACACTCGAATTGCCCTTTCTGCAGAGTGCTGACTACGGTCTGTGGGTATCCAGAAAACCACTGCTGGATCTCAGACATCCAGGTGTGTACAGACTTTGGATGGTGATATGTGGTATGTAGGTCAGAGAGTAGCATTAAGAGTGGAAATAGTGTTATATGTGTAAAACATGGTGTTTTCTTCAGAGTTCTCCTTTGTGCCTCATACCTTGTTTCCAAGAACCTTGGTTCTCACTCTGAGCCTTGCAGTAGTACTCTCAGGCATTGGTATTTTTATTGCTTCTGTCAACCTCTGCTCATTCAGTATGTGTGGGAGTCCTAGGGAGTCCTGTTTATTTTACCAGGACCTGCTATGCTTTGGATAACCAGAGTGCTGAAGGCTTAATCTCCAGCTTAAAGCATTAGTGTCACATGATGGGCTCTGAGATGTGGAGTTTATTGAGAAGTATTCCCATCACTGGGCCCATGCCCTTGAAGAGTTCACTGAGAGAGACATCACCCCATTTGCTACCCATTTCTTTGTGTCATGGCCATAAATGAGCAACTGGGCTCCATCACATACTCCAGCCATGATATCCTGCCTTTCCACAAGCCTAATGCAACAATGCCAGTGGCTCATGGACTGGAACCCCTGAAACCATGAGCTCAAATAAACTTTTCCTCTTTATGAGCTGAGTGCCTTAAATACTTGTTATAGTAACAAGAAGACTGATGAACACAGGGCCCCTAACATTGATTCCACAGTGGTAGCATTGCAAAGGACCAGGTGCCTTTGGTTCTTCAGCCATGCGGCCAACATGATCAGGGCTAAAATTGTTTGTACCAGACAGGAGACACTCACAGAAGAAGATGGGCATTACAGGCATTTTGTGGGCTGAAGACAGACTGGCCACCTTGGCTTCCTCCTTCTCTTGTTTACCTGTTGTGTATTTTAAGAATCTATATGGATGGTTTGGATGGTATGTGCTAATATGTTGAGGCAAACTAAGGACAAACTAAAGCTAATTTTTTTTTGTTGTTTGTTTGATTTTGATACTGAGAATCCAACTCAAGACTTTGCTCTTGCCAGGCAGGCTCTCTGCTGCTGAGCTCTGTCTCCAGCCCATTAATGTTCTTATTCTATTATATCTAATATATCCATTAAATATTCCAGACAATCACTGGGTTTAGCTAGAAACATTTCAATATTTTGTTAGAAGAAATAAGACTCGTAGCATCTGGGGCATGTGAACAAAGATGTCCTAAATTAATGGATAATGTTAGGAAAGTTATTTCTCTTATCATATCATTTCTGACATGCTAAACCTGCTAGCTAGTTTTCCATATCTGTATAGATGGCCTCTTCACAGTAAAGCTTTTAAGAACTGCCTTTTGGGGGTATTTATGGTTCCATTCTTTGAAACAAAGCTCTACCATTTGGTTATCTTTTGTGAATAATTAGTCCCAGAACTTTATCTAGAAACATTAAAAATGACTCAGGACACATGTCTATTGAGTTTCTCCATATTCTATTTACATAGAAGCTTCACTTTCCCCAAATTCCATTAGCCAATCCTGGAAGGCTTTGCAGACTGTCTTAGGCTGCACAAAATAGATACAGAGGGCTGTTCAGCTGACAGCTGCTGACCCAATCGAAGGCCGTAATTCATATATGCAGTGACGGGCTCAACACCAGGGACAATGGAAAATTGCCTTTCTGTGGGGGTGATAATGACTCCCTCTCTGTCATGGTATGCAGTTTGTTGCTGGTCTCAAGAATAGAGGAAGAGGAAAAAGACAATTTTAGGCAAGGAAAGGCACTGGTGTTTGATTGCGTGGTAGTGACGAAGGATAACAATAGTGCACGGAACACTTCAGAACAGGCAAGAGAGAGGACTTTCAATATTCTCACCACAAAGAAAGAACAAACATATAAAGGGCAGGTTATGCTAAATAAGCTGCTTTCCTTACGTGATCAAAACATCACAGGACACCCCACAAATACGTGAAAACATTATATATTGATTAAAAACAAAATAAAAACAGAAAGTCTAAAGTCAAACTTAGAAAAAATGAGGTCTGAAAAATTGGGGGACAATGTACCTGAGCAATCCTTTTCTAAATGTTTAAAAATAGAGTTGCTGTTTTCTTCCCAGGAAGCAATCTGATTTTTGCTCTTCCATTTGAAGACTGCTAAGGAGACTGTTTTTGTAAAAGAAAATCCAGTCTTTGTCAGACCCATGAGGCGCTCCGCAGTCTGGCCTGGGCACCCTCTGTAGATGTGTTTCCAGTTACTCTACATGTCCTCTGGTGCCATTTTTACAGCCACAAAACTCACCACTTCCCAGCTAAGCTTTGACTGATCCATTGTTTTCCCATGTGAAGATACCATTTCAGTTAAGAAAAGCATGTATGTAATTCAGATACATAAATTATATAGGCACATGCACGGAATAACGGTATTTCAGCCAAAGGAAAAAAATCATACCTAACACAGTGGTCCCACACAAATGTATCTCCAGCAATCTTAGTTTGCATAAGTACCCAGTATCTTAGTTACTTTTCTCATTGCTGAGACAAAATACCCAACACCCAGAGTTTAAGGAGGAAAGGTTTATTTCAGCTCACAATTTGTAAAGGTTTCAGTTCCTACTCAGCTGGCTCCAAGGCAGGGTGGCAGGGCAGAAGGACATCAAAGGGGAAGTCCATAGCCAAGCATGGCAGGCAGAAGGCAGAAAGCAGCAAGTAGTGACAGCAACAGAAGCAGCAGTACCACAGCAACCAGCCTCTCCCCTTATCCCTTCCAGACTACTCGGCTTTTAGGTGGTGTGATCCTCACCCGGGATGGGCCTTCCTTAACTCCAGCATCACACACTCATACCCAGTATCACACACACTAGACCCTACCAGCTCTGGAAAGCCCCACCCATGACCACATGTGTCTTGGGGGACACCTAGATACAAACCATAACATGTGGTATGATGTTCGTGAAACCACAAAATCACCTAATGATGGATTTCTTAGAACATGTCAGCTATATCATGAAGAAATACATGAATACATTTACTTACATGTGCTTCTCATTGTCAAATGCATTTTTTGCTTTCCGTGTTGATGTTAGTGTGACCATATAGTCTGTTTTCCTGTCTTTGCCCCTTCAGAGTCATTGCATTAAGACAGGAGAAGAGGTGTCCCTTATCCTTCTAACCAGGCCAGGAGAATGCCTATTCCTGCAGTACATACAGAAACAGGGATCCAGGATTTTCCTACCTAGGATATCAGTTCTCAGCCTCAACGTTTCATGCATTTGAGCTCTTGCAGGAGCCTTCAGGGAGGCTTCTGGGTGTGTTTGCCTGTGTAGATCCCACTCTATTTTTCAGTCATTGTTTTGCTTCTATCCCTCTGTCTTCTAGGAACTCCTCCAGAGGCTCGTTTACTTTTAGCAACTGGACCATCTTCTCATAGTTAATTTGAAAAGAAGGAGTGCGGTACAGTTTGAATGTTTAATTTTTAATTTTCAAAAAGGAAACTTTAAAAAGTTTCATTGTTGTCACAACAGATGTGTGACACTCTTACCAAAAAAAAAAAAAAACTGTTGCAAATCTTTCCTGTGAGCTATTTTATAACCTAGATGGACTTTTGAATATTTTTCAAAAAATATTGCTGTGGGAGAAACAACATTCATGTCTAATAATGACTAGAATGAGAAATTTCATGGGAAATGTCAGGAAATTTTTGCACACATCCAAGTGCCCTAAAATTTACAGAACTGTCTTCTTATATTTTATCTTTCATCAACTGAATTAAAAACTGGGTAAGGTTTTATTCACTGTGAATATCAGAGAGCAAGAGAGAGAGAATTCAGCAAAGCTTTGCATACACCTTGGTGAGAGTTGTTGGAGTCAGAATGGAGTCACTTTTGTCAAGAATAATCATGATGATGGTGCTGACAAGTCCAGAGATTATGCAGGAGCAGATCTCGTATGTGCCTATATACCCCGTAAGAACTGTTCACAAAAGATTGCAGTGCTGTGTTATTTGCAGAAACACAAGCTTTTGATTCTCTGTTATGTAAACAGACAACTTGTGCCCTAACGTCAGAGGAAATACATCCTCTGATGGATACCTTCAAACTACTTGAAATCATAAGGCAAAAAGCAGAAGACCACATCACCAAACACAAAGTGTAGGGTCCACACCGAAAGAATAATGTGGGAAAAGCAGAGCAGGAAGGCAGGAGAGATGGACGGAGAGGGCTTTGAGGAGGGGAAACAGCTGCTCCAAAGGTGAGAATGGATGGGAAGGCATGACAGCAAATCCACAGGTGGAGAGAAATGTGCAAGGGTCACATTTTAAGGAAAAGACAGCCAAGTTGCAGACAGAAACTCTTCTAATCAGCATTGGCCCTTTGACCTTCAGCATGGAAACCTTTCCATTCCTTTTTTCACTGTCATATTTTTACAAATGCCAAATCATATAGATTTAATGCATATAGAAGAAGAGAAGGAAACAAAATCACATGTCTCACATTAAAATCTGGAAGCTCCTGGAGTAGGGACTTCTTCCACTGGTTGCCACCTTGCTGAGAGACTAGGCTCTGAATTTACTAAGTGTGCTCATTGAACACTGGGTGTCGGGTCTTTCTAGTAAATCTGAGGTGCAGTTTTCTTGTTCTTCATTGGGGAAAGGAAGGATTGAGCCTGCAGTTAGAGTGTAGATTACCAAATGAAATGATTATGGTATACAGGGTCCATGAACTCACACGGAAATCAAAAAAGTGTGTCTTTATTCTTACTAATCACTGAAAGTTTAGGCTCCCATCAATTAGAAAGGTAGGCGACAGATCACAGTAGGATTAGCAGTACTGTAATTTTGCCACCAGTACAAACAGAGTCTCTACCGTTAGAGCTGTTGAAGTTTGCTTCAGCCATCGCTCATACTCATTACTGTATTGAAAGTACATTTATCACTAGACTTCTGTCATGGAAATTCTTGTTGAGTGCAAAAATGAAGAAGTGCATGTCTCACTATATGTTTTAGCTATTTCTTTTGCAGTCTTTTTTATTGTTATTGTTACTTTATTTTATGCATTTAAAAACGGTCCTGAGAAGGAATCCTGGATCCTCTAATGATTGCCCCAAAGGGGGACGTGCACAAGAAGTATTGAAAGCTCCCAACTTGGAGTCTATTATATAGGAATAACGGTGATACTTTCTTTATAGGATATTGTGATGATTAAATAAACTAATAAAGTACTTAGGATGGTGGCTCTAGACACAGCTATTTACAAACATCATTCACTGTCCTTAGCAATTTCAGGGCAGGGCAGAGTCCTGCTCTTTAGAAACATAGCTTATTGTCTTCCTCTTCCCTTAGAGAGGAATCCTGTGAGGGACTTTGGTGTGCCATCCCTCAGCCAGTACTTGAAAATACTAACGTGATATCCAGAAGATGGTTTTTGCACATCTTTTAAAACAAAATCAGCTTCTTAATCCATTTGTTCAGAACAGCCTCTCTTTCTTCATCCTCCGAGTGACAAAACAAAGCCTGTCAGACAAAGCAAGGTAATAAAACAGTGGACTGGCAGCCATGAAAAGTAAGCATGTAATTTCTTTTATTTACCCTGTTGTTTTTATCAAATCAAGTTAAGCTCCGTTTCCTTTTTCTGCTCCTCATCTTTTGTTGTCATAGTTGAGAAATTTAGCGTTTAGCCTAAAATGTTTCACATGATGAATTATTAAAAATCTTTAACTGCTAGACAACCTTTCTGTGGTAGAAGGGTGTTTTGTTTTGTTTTGTTATGTTCCTTAAAAAAAATTACCCCTTGTTTTGCTGTGAGGGGAGACAGCTAATGAAAAATGGCCCAGAATTATTGTGAAACAATTGTCTGTAGTGTAATCAAGTCTGTTTCTGCCCTCCAACTACTCCAGGATATAATGATACATGTATCATTAAGCAGCTGCTATGGATGCCTGAGGAAACTGGTAGAAATTTGTACCTATTGTTTTCCCTTTGCCAGCTTTGCTT